>JAUZNJ010063400.1:1921-25446 GCA_034780135.1 Jordanella pulchra
GCCACAAGCTGCCACAAGCTGCCACAGCGGGTCCAAACTCCAGAGAAACAGATTTTTCTACACTAATTCTCTGTTTTTCACATTAGTAATATAATTATTCATAATAGTAAGACACAATCTCTTGAATTAATTTGGTTTGGTCAACTGTTTTCCATTTAAACACATATGAGAACAAATTTCATTTTTTGAATGTATTAAATTTAAATGTGTAAATGTAAGACGTTTTAAGACCCCGTGGGAACCCTGCAATTTTGGTCATTCATTTCAGCTACATTGACCTAACAACTAAAACAAACCAAGATTTGGTCATTTTTGGAAATTAAAATATTGCATCATGATAAAACAATTATTAAATAATACAGTAATACAGCACCATCTTCTGATTTGGTTGACAAAAAAAACTCACAGAAGCAGAAGAGCCAATGACAGAGAAGGGCAGGATGTCCATGTGACTGTGAGCTGGAGAGAAAGATGCTGAGCTTGTTCCTGAATTGAACCCGTTCAAGAATGTTTTCAGTTCATTGGCTCTGTCCAGACTTCCACCTGTCTGATCATCCTTCTGCTTCAAGCCTGTGATTTTCTTCATCCCTGACCACACATTTCTGATTTGTTCTACTGGAGCTTGTTTTTCAGCCTCCTTCTGTATGCCTCCTTGCTTTCTCTTATCTTGACCTTACGTTGCTTCTGTATACTCAATAATTCTCTATCTCCCCTCTTAAAGGCTTGTTTTTTTTCCCTTGTCAAGCAGTTGCTTCAGATCACTTGTGACCCACAGTTTATTTCTTCTTTAAATCTCAAGTCTGCTGGTATGGTAAGGAAGTCTGGCAGAGAGACCCAGGAGTCAGAAATATGATCCTGCAGCCATGTTTCAGTAAGACACATAAAGCTCCGTTGCCAATATGGCTGGGTCCTTGCTAGGGGTTGGAGTTCTTCCAACTTGTTTCCTAAAGATCATCATATGATGACTGATGGAAGAGAAGATTTAAATTTGTCTCTTTGTTCTCCTTGCTCCTTCTCTGCATCACTGGAGCCTACTTTTTCAACTCAGCTGGTACTTGAGGAAGATGTATTATTTTGACTTTCGAGATATTAATTAGCTGCTCCCAGGTGTTAAAAAAAAAAAATAATCTCGCTATGATTGTTGTGGTTACGCATCATAAAAAGTATCCAGAAAGGACAAAAATATGTGAAAATCCCTCCAGTCTCACAGCACTCAACAATAGAGGCAAAAAGCTTCTGAAAAGTTGAAGCTCTGATCCAAAAACGGAGGAACTAAAGCTCTTGTTAACTAAAGCTAGCTTAGCAGTAGCTTTAAAAAATATGGCAGTACACAGTTGTTTATCCCTGTTTGTGAACTTTTTTCTGTTCCCCTTTTTTCTCCACTTAACTATCAGTCAATAGGACCTGTGTCTTACTCTATGTCACCCTCATTGTTGTGTGGGATACAACATAATAAGCTTATTAGTCTAATGTAATTTTTTAATTATTTAAATCTTAGGTTTTAATTAGCTGTAAACTTGAAACCGAAATAAATACATGTCTGTGTTTAATGACTAATTGATGTAATAAATGTAATAAAAAAGAAATTAATTAATTAAAAAAAAACAAACAGTATAACATTCTGATGTCTATTTTTTATAAACCTCAGTAAGTCCCTCAAAAAACTAAAAACAAGTAAAACCATCGAAAAGTTTATCACTTCTGAAAGCAGTGTTTTTTTTTTTTAGAGATTTTAAACAAATAAACCTACTGTATATGTTGGTTAAGCTTTCTTAAGAAACAGTTGTGCTCCTGGTAGGACGAACCCCATTAATGAATGTCTCACCTGGAGCTAAGGTCTTGTTGGTTCGTATTGCCATCTGGCAGCAGCGACTGATCAGCCTTAATGGATGTTAACAAGGTTGATAGTTCATGACTGAAGCTTTGCAACATCGTGTCTGAAGAGATATGGAACAAATCCAGGTTAAAAGGGTGGCCTATGAAAGTGATTTTTTTCCTCTGAGGATTTCGGATCCATGATGAAGTCTTCTACCTGCATTGCGAAGGTGACAGTCGACCTCTGACAGAGTAAAGTTGAACTTGTGCAGCTCGCCCAGCAGACCACAGTTTCTGATGCTGTTCCAGAAGTTGCTTTTATTGTGGCTGTTGCAGTGACACTGTCCATTAAGGCACCACAAACCACACTAAAGAAAAAAAAAAAACCCAAGACAAAACATACTTTAAAGGATTTCTATACCCTCCGTATTATCAAAAGAGTTTCTCTGATAAAAGCAGTGAAAGCCAGTTCAAACTATTCAAACTGATGGGTTTGTGTCATCACTTTAAGTCAGTTCCCAGGCTCTGTACTTTTGCAATAATTTCAATCACTAGCACATGTGAATAAAGGAAAAAAAAACAAAAAGAATATGAGGAGGTCTAATTAATCAATGAGATGTGAAAAATGAACAATTTCCCCACATATAATGTCTTTGTGTCGTTTTTCTGCGTGTATGAATTAATATCTTAATATTTTACATGTACAAGCCTGTCATGAGTTTGCCGGTAAACCCTGTATGAGACTCTGAAAGGGTTTGGGAGAAATCAGTGGAGTCAAAAAAGGAAAACAAAATGTGTGAAAGAGAGAAAAACTGAGGATGACATAAAAAACAAAATCCATGCAGTGAAGAACAGAGGTGAAAGCTTTATAGCAGGGATTGCTTTAATATTGTAGATATCTGACCCCCTCCATGTACATTGGAAGTCTATTAATTTTTGCTAGAAACTTTTGGATCTCTGGAGATGGTTTTTCATTTCCCTATCACAATGAAAAGAAGATTTTCTGGAATCCCAATAACTCCCAACACAGCAGTAAAGCAATAGACAAGTGATGGAGTGTCTTAACAAAACTCCAGGGTTTCATCTTAAATAGGACATTGGTAAAATAAAGTTAAGTTGAAGCTTTACAGGGATCAAATACTCTTAACTGTACGCAAGAAAAAAAAGGTCAAATAAACTTTTTTGTAACTCGTTTCTCTGAATTATTGGTGGATATTTAGTTCTTCACATCAAATAATTGATTATTTTCCTTTCATAAGTTTAAGTGGATAAACCAAAAAAAAAAAAACATAGCTTGGGATCTAACAGGCATTGATCAATAGATATAGTTTTAAACAGTTCCTGCACTTAAAGTTAAAAAATGAAATAAAGTAGAAAAAGATTAAGAACAAACTTATCTGTAAGTTGTACATATTATGGAATATTTAAAAGAACGGGTACAGGCGTACCAGTCCATTAGAGAGCGAACAGAACCTGAAAATGATCTCCTTTGTTCTATACTTCAATAAATCATTGACAAAAAATAAGTTCCCCGTTTTGTCTTTAAGTTTTCCACTATGCTCATTTCTTGATAGTATAGTACAAATCAACATGCTTTGCAGCATTAAAAGAGTATAATAACTTGAACCTGAATCCCTTTGTTTCCCTAGAAAACAATCATTCACCCTTTATCAGGGAAACTACAGCATAGATTCTATGAGCATCGCTGGCAAGCGATATAAAGATTGCATCTACACTTACCAGTGATGCCAGCTTGTCGCAGATGTAACAGAAGCACTGATCACAAATAAGCTGGTTATTGGCCACTGGAGCAGTTGTTTCACAATGTGCAGGCCTGAGAAGGACAAAAAACAAGAAGAGTTGGTGGCAGGTAGAGCTAGTCAATGAGATTAAATGCTGTGATCTGTGTTCGGTCTGTGGGAGAGCGTCCTCACGTAAAAGGGTGAATGGGGCAGTCATAGCGGGCGTGAGGTAGTACATCAGCCCTACGGGAAAAGGTCACCACCAGGTCTTCATCCTGAGAGTTTGTTGGTAAAACATCATCTGAAATAAAGGCGATTATCATCGGTTTGCGACTAGTAAAACAGAGAACAAATGAAAGCGGGTGTTTAAATCAAAGCTTTCACCTGTCTTTTTCACTTCGTCCACTTCCACGATTAGGCAGGAATTATCATCATCATCGTCACTAACGATGATGATCCCCTCACTGTTCCCTGAGGTCCACATGGTGGGGGCTAAAAAAACCCCCAGCAATGATTAGTTTTTATAAAGACCTGTTCCGACACCTTTCGTTATCTTTTATTTGTCAAACAAATAACTTCGTTGACTTTAAGACAGTTTCTACTTTAAAAAACAACTGCGTCATATTACAAACCTCACCAGCTTAGTTTGAAAAAAACACGAGAAAAATCACAAGAAAGCAAAACAATTCTTACATACAAAGTTTTGCCTTGAATTAGGAATACTTAATGTTTATCGGCTACTTTGTTTTGATTTTAATCAAGTATACTTACAGGAAAATAACTTAAACGGGACGAAAATGTTTTGCTCTTGGCGCCAGCTGAGCTCAAAAGAACAGTGTCTTCTTCTTCGAAACTTTCCCCTAAAAGTACCAGTTTGTAAATAGTCTATGACCATAGCGCCACCCACTGTACACAGGGGGTAATTCTTCGCAGCTGTTTTAGGAAGGGACTTTTCTGTTCTTTATATTATTCTTGTTTGTTTTTTTCTGTTTTGGTATTATTTGTTTGCAATAGCCGTGTTAAAATCTTACCAATGAAGTGAAATTCTAAATGATTATACGTAAAACGTGCTTCTGTACTGGGCTTATTATTGTGTAATTAAAGGCATCAGATTAGTGATTCTCATTTCACAGCCATTAAAAACACTTAGTGCTGCAATTTAATTTAACTGCTGTCAAATCCACCAGAGATCTATAGTGGTCACATTTCCTTGAGTACATTTTTTTTAGCTTTAGGGTGCCATACTTTTGTTTGTACTTGAGTAATAGCATGAAGTAACATTACTATTAATCAATTTATATTTCTGGCTTTTCTATCAATCACTAGTAACCTCACTCAATAAAGAATAAGCTTTAAACATAAAGTTTGCAAAAATACGTGTTCTTGTTTCTACACAAGCTTTGATGTTTGTTTCATATAAACATTATTTTTGAAGGCTGCAGGACCTGACAGCATCACACCACGGATCCTGAAGACCTGCTCCGACCAGCTGTCCCCTGCACTGGCACACATGTACAACCTGAGCTTGAGGCTGGAGAGAGTCCCGCTGCTGTGGAAAACATCACAGGTGGTTCCTGTTCCCAAGAAGCCAAGGCCATCCAACCCAGAGGACTACAAACCAGTTGCTCTCACATCTTATGCGATGAAGGTCATGGAGAGACTGGTCCTGGCCCAGCTTAGGCCTTGAGTGAGGATGTTTCAAGACCCCCAGCGATTGCCTACCAGCCCCACTTAGGAGTTGACGATGCCATCATCTTCCTGCTGCAATGAGCCCTTTCGCACCTGGATGATGGAAGAGATAGTGGGAATCACATTCTTTGATTTCTCCAGTGCCTTCAACACCATCCAGCCCCTGCTACTGGGTGAGAAGCTGCGGGGGATGGGTGTCAGCGACTCAGTGATCTCCTGGGTTACTGACTACTTGACAGGCAGGCCACAGTTTGTCCGTCTGGGCATTGTCCTGTCTGATGTAGTGGTCAGTGGCGTAGGAGCACCACAGGGAACTGTGCTTTCTTCCTCTCTCTTCACCTTGTACACCACTGGTTTCCAATACAACTCTGAGTCATGTCACATACAAAAGTTCTCTGATGACTCAGCTGTTGTCGGGTGTATAGGGGATGGAGGGGAGGGGGAGTACAGGACACTGGTGGACAGCTTCGTGGAGTGGTCTGAGCAGAATCCCTTGAGGCTCAACATTAATAAAACCAGAGAGATGGTGATTGACTTCAGAAGGAAGAAGACACCTTCACGGCCACTGAGGATCAAAGGGGAAGTGGTGGAGGACTACAAATATCTAGGAGTTGTAATCAGCAACAAACTGGGCTGGGCACCTAACACTGACGCTGTGTGCAAGAAGAGGATGAGCAGACTCTATTTTTGTATCTGAGATCCTTCAATGTGTGCAGCAAGATGTTGGAGACCTTTTATCACAGTGTTGTTGCCGGTGCCATCTTCTTTGCTGTTGTGTGTTGGGGAAGCAGCATCAGAGCCAGCGATTCTAATAGACTGGACAAAATCATCAGGAAAGCTGGCTCTGTACTGAGACTAAGGCTGGAGTCCCTGGAAACTGTGGTGGAGAGGAGGACACTGAAGAAGGTTCTGTCTATATAGACAAAAACAGCACCCTCTCCACCATATAGTGGACGGACAGCGGAGCACCTTCTCACATAGACTGCTCCAGCTCCACGGTCGTAGGGACAGATACAGGAAATCTTTTCTTCCTCATTCCATTTCACTGTACAATAAAAGCTAAATCATTGTTCTGCACTAATCAGCAAAATTTTGCACAACTGCAATGTGGCACATCTGCGGTACATATACATATCTGGATTTTTTTGAATCATTGCAAGGACTGCTCTTAAGTTACAATTTAGAGCATTTCATATTTTATCTACAACTACTACTTAGTGGTAGTTATTACTGTGTCTTGTCTCTATGCTGCAACTGCGAAGTAATTTCCCTGCTAGGATGAATAAAGTACTTCTATTTTAGATATTTTCGTATAAACATGTGGTAGGATAAGGCTCAGTGTGCACGGCTGCAATTCTCGTCAGTCCCCTTTACTCATGGGTTAACATGCCAAAAAAGACATGATTTGCAACGTTACCTTTTTTTTTCTTGTTCCAATTATTAACTAGTTCCATGTTTGATAAGAATTTAAATATTTGAAAAAGGAATATTAAATATTTTGCAATAGCGATTAAAAAATAACAACTGCTAAGCTGAAAGTTGCTGAAGCTACATGTAGAAAACGGTTCAGACAAACCAAAATTAACACTAGCCTGTGGTTTGAAAGTGTGCCCTTTTCCCCCAGGATGCTAATTATCTAACCATGATGATTAAAGTCAAATAGCATGAACTACAGATGTTATGTAACATAATAGGGTAAGTATGGACATTTTATTTTGCTTCTTTCATCCACACACAAACACAAACACCCAACTAAAACCACAGATGAAATATGATGACACAGTTCACTGTTTAAAAGTACACAAAATGATCAAAAAACGGACTGACTGAAGAAAACTCCTATTGAGAAATATACACATGTATCCATTTCCCCTCATAAGAAGGGAATTCAAGGGTTAAAAAAAAAAAATCAGAGAAAATAAATGCAAGCCTTTAATTCATAAATGTGCAAAAAACAAATGCAAAACCAGCAGCATAGTTTGATACTAAAGCATTATTATGTCTTCTTCCATTGGCACGTTTTCCTCTTCTCATGGGACTTTTCCCACCTTAACCATCCTTCCTGCATCTGCCTTGCAGACATATAACCTGCCATGACCCAGTGACGGAATCTCTTTGCATCAGATGTGACTCTGAATGTCTGTGGAAATCCAGCGAGTCAAATGAGCAGTATTTCAGGATCTGACACTGCACAGTAGAACATGAAGCCCATCTGGTCCACCTGATCCTCAGACAGGCAGCTCAGCAGATTGACGGCTGGTTTGAAGTAGCTGTGTAACGCCCCCTGTTCCAGATGACCGATTAGCTCAGTGATACACTGCTGGAATCGGACATCCAGGCTGTTCTCGGACCAGTCGTCCTCGGTGTCGCTGAGGTGCAGGATCAGGTTAGCCAGCGGGGCGGCCTCTAGGGGACGCAGAGGTGGGCTCAGTTTGCAAACGGCCTTCAGGATTTTAAGGGTTAACCTGCGGCAGCCGCCATCAGCAGTGTCCAGCTGAGCCAGACGCTGGGTCTCCCATGGGTAGAGAGAGAGGTGCCAGGCGTTAACCCAAGGAGATGTGAGCTCAGGCTGAGCCGTCAAGACAGCGTCACCCTCCCTGAGGACGGGCAGCATGGAGATGAAGATTGGTGGATCACTGCTCTCTGCTCCGCTTTCAGGCCTAAAATATCACAAAAACAGGAGCACAAATGCATTTATAATTTTATGAATCAGCCAGTGAATAAATCTGTTAACGTTTAGTTTGGCTGACTACTACTGGCCACCACTTGTCAATTAAAAAAAAAAATAAATAAATTGATATTTTCATTCAGTAAATGGACCAAACCAAAACCTTACTTTCTTTTTTAACAACAAAGTCTGTTTGATGCAAGTTATGGTTTCTATAAAAAAAATCAGAGTAAACCTCAGATTTTTGCAGCTCAGGCTGAAGTGAAACTACAGGTCTCTAAGTGGAAAGTGGTTGCTAAGCTGAGCTAAAAATAGTATGAATAATGATAGATTTCTGCATGTTTCAATTGGCTCACATTCACAAAAGTATTCGAAAAATGTGAAGACATAAGCTCGACTAAGGTTACCGACAAGGGTTTTAATTTTACACTTCAATGGAACCAAAAGCCTGGATCGAGGCAGACTGAATATTAGACTAGACTCTAAATGTTGAAATGCATAGGTCTCTGTACTTAACAGATCAATTAACCAAACTCTTTGGTTTGAACACCTAATTGGGGAAGAAGAGTCCAAAATAACCATTTTCAGTATCAATGAGGTTTTAGAATTAAAATAGGGGAAAGACAAATGCAAAGAGCTACTGAAAAAGGAAGATGTTAATTCCGGCTGTTATAAACCGAGAAAAGAAAGGGTGAAAGAAGCGGCAGAAAGTTGCTTGGTTTTATCCCTCCAAACATTTAACTGCAGTCTTTCAGGGAGTATGTTTGATTTAGAAGTGTTGCTAACCTTTTGAAAATCTATTTTTGTTTTATTGATAAACATCAAGACTGCTATTTTAAAATGCTAGAGACTGGATGGTTGATATGAAGCTCAGTTTAACCAACATGAGATTGTGAAAAAAGGTCAAAATGTCAAAAATTTTAGTCATTTTTTTCTTTCACGGATGAAATGATTCCCTTTTGTAGAAAACCATCTCCCATACAAGCTGCAGATGTAAATAATGAGGTGGAATGCTGAAGAAAAAAAAAAAATTAACATGGATCTTTTTCATTTTAGTCCTAAAAAGTAGGGCCAAGGTAAAAAGCTTGCATAAGAAGCAAATGGTTCATTCTGTGAATAAGGAAATAAAACTAGTCAGGAGTTAAAATGCAACATGTTAGAATTCAAGCACCTACTATGCTGCAGAATAAGATCACAGAAATCTCAAAAAGCATCAACAAAAAAAGAATCCATCAAGCACAAACACACCGGATCTCCAGCCTCAGGTCCGACACTCCCAGTACAGGTCTGACTAGACAGTCCAAAGTGCTGCTGACTGACGGCCAGTTTGCAGTTTCCATGACAGCTTTACTGAACATGCTCACAACAGCCTCCGCTGACAGGTAACCTCCAACCAAGTACCTACAAAACCCAAAGGCAGACATGTCAAAACCAAAACAGCACCCCCCCGTTTGTATGGATGAGGGCAGGTTAAGATGGATCCACAAGAATCTTTATTTTTTTAAATGAAGTTTTAACAGTTGTGATCACCTGTCCCAGTAACTGCGTCCTCTTGGAAAATATTCCAGGTTGACCCGTCGCACCATCCAGTGCAGAGGGTGTGTTAGTAGTGTCTCCTCCCCGGGAATAAGGCGCCACAATGAAGGTTCCAGCTGTAAGGGCACTAGTAGACATACATGGTCTGCACAGACCACCTAAATATAAACGGAGATTAAAAAGAAAAATCTCCGTGTAGATTTCTGTAACATTCAGTAACAGAAAATTGCATCGTCAAATAAGAGTAGAAAGTGCCATTTCTTCAAGGTTACCTGCAAATCATCCAAGAGAGAACCTCCGAGGTTCATTTCTCCCAGAGGCATGTCTGGGTGACGGCTGTGAAGAAAGCCCTGGATCTCAGTGCAGATATCTAGCGCCAGAGACTGAGCCCTCTTTACCTCATGTGGAGCCAGTAGCACCCTGCTGGAGTAGTACTGCTGCAGACGCTCCTAGAGAATTCCCAATAATTGGAAACAACAGTTTTTCACTCTGCATGTTTTTAAATGTAAAGATAGAAAACATAAAAAAACAAACAATACTTCACAAGCTTTGAAATTTAGTAGTTAAACAACTACAAAAGTTATTTAATTAAAGTGTGTTTTTAAAGCAACACTGTGAGTTTTACCGCAAGTATCGGCCTTATTTGAGAACTATTAAATCATTTTTCATGTCAGTATTGAGCATTTGGCAGGTATTGATGCTCCATGCGGACTGAGAGGGCCCAATCCATCGCTAAAATTGAATGATTAGGATTAATTTGCAAATAGGGTAAAGAATTTTGGTAAAGATTCAACATTTCGGCTCAGTTTCAAATAGTCTTAACAGATGTATTAAAAACATCCCTTAAAAAAGTTCAGAACTGATGAGCTCATATTCATAAAATAAATCCGTTTAGCTTGTAATTAGGTCGATATTTTCCAAACCACTTGAAATCTGTTCCATGTCCTCTATTTCTCTATACTGAGTTTTGACTTTACACATGCATATATCATCAGGTCTGCAGAGAGCAGCTGTAACAATTGGATTTAGCAAGAGTAGCTATTTGTGGTTCAGAGGTTAAACTGTACCTGTAGTGTCAGCACACAAAGCTGAAGCCTCTTGGACTTTGCTTCAGGTTTAGGCTGAACCTCCAGAGGGGACACTTCAAGGTTTTCACAGAGATCAGCTGGTTGGGGAAAAACATCCGTCATGTAACAAGAGTCGGCTAATAAATCAGAAAAAAGGATCAAGGTATCATCCATACCTTTTTTCTGTTTAGTTGCCTTGGAGACATGCTTCATTACAACACCCTCTATTCCCTTCCTGATGAGCGTTGGGGAAGCGGACACTAAACTTAGCTCCTCCCAGCTCTCAGCCACCTTCTGCTCCACCTTTTCATCTTCAGCCGCATGGCCTGCACGCTCTATCAGCTAAACACAAACACTCATTTTTCCACTCATCAAGTTGGAGATGCACAAATTAAACATAAGCTAACATGACCATAAAGGAAAATGAAGTTACGCCATCAACCTGGTGGTTTTTTGTACTATTATATTTTTGTAAATATCCAATAATTTAAGAGTAAAAAGGCCTGTTTATGATCAAAATTCAAGAACTATTATAGACAGATAGATAGATGACATATATTAAATGTTGATATTAAATAAATATTTGAATAGAAAATTACATAACCAGGACTTTTTAGTATGACAAGCTTATGTAGTCACAGCATTATATGACCTTAGATAGATTCAAAAGAAAGTTTAAGTCAACAGAAACAACCTTAATGTCACATCAATGGAATTCATGAGCAGAAACCTAATTAAAACTAAGCAATCAGGTCTAACAGTGGACGCTACCGAAGTCCAAAACTAGAATTTCCTTTAGGACAGATTATGGTCCCAACTGCAATACAACAAAACAAAAATCCCAGAATGTCAGAGAAATTCTGATTCTGAATACAGTTTTTCAGTAATCTATCTAGTGTCAGTTAAAAATGCAGGTTGTCTCAAAGCAGTTCACAAAACAAAAAAACAAAACTTAAGTTTGATCCAATCATGAAGACAGATTCAAAGTAAATACTAAAGTTCAGTTTATTTTTCAAGATGCTTTTAAAAAAAGTGTCCTTCAATCACTGCTTGGATAAACAGGTATCATCAAAGGATTGTTTGCCTGAATTGTCATCAACTTTGCAGCAATCCCTCATAGAAAGCACGCAGCTCTGGTTTCAACATGACATTAGCATTGACAAAACCACATATCGTAACCTTGTCTTTGCATATGCTTGGTAAACAAACTGGTAAAGACGTAGTGAAAAGCTCAGGAGCACTTACCCGTTTAACTGCTAAAGTAGCAATGCCTAGCAGAGCAGCACCACCGACTCCCAGAACCAGCCGAGCGTTGGACAGTAGGAAGTCAATCACCACAGCAATGCCCTCTTCTCCTCTTCTCCTACTGCTCTGAAAGTTCATGGCTTCCCTTCTATGGTTAGCCTTTGAAAAAACCAAAAATGTCCAGATATAGAGAACAGAAAAACATAATTTTCAGATTGAACTGGCTTGACAATTTTTGTTATATGTTTTATTACTTCGGAATTGCTCAATTCTGCAAATCTGACAATTGATAAAAAAAAAAAAACTAGACTAGAGTTGATCTGTTATTACACATCTGCCAGTTGCAGATTTGGTTGTTTTAGAAAATAGAAAATGTTCCTTTTAGGTCCCAAAGGAGCTTTAGATTTGATGATCCAATGTTGTCCTGACACACATAGGAGACAAATAAGGATCCGACTTAGATTAGAGTTGGATAAAAAAAAGAACCATGATCAGTGCTCAGTCTCACTTTTGATAACAACACCTACATCAAGTGATACAATCACTATTATAAATTGGTCAAATAATCTTTTTCATTAAATGCTTTTAGCAGAAGCCAGACATGCAATGCGTTTTTGTTTCATTTGACAAACAAAAAACTGTCGTGACTAAACAGCTAATTAAAACATTTCTGGAAGACTATACAAAATCTAAAAAATGTGATATAAACTTCCTAGATATGTAAAAAATAAGAAGGAAAACGAGTGGCTCCACACATAAAAGTTTACATTAGTTTTAACCAAACTAAAGTATTTGGCCTCTACCTTTGTCAGGGGAACAGCTTGCTCTATTTATAAAAACAGTAGCTACATAGGTCAAAGCAAACTGGTCCAAATACATATTCTCAGTCCAAGTTATGGTCTGTACAAAAAATATTTGTAAATACAGTTAATAGTTTCAATGAATACGTCGTTTAAGGCCCAGTTTCATGAGTAATCAAAACCCCAAAATGGTACAAATATATTCTACTGAGAACAATAGAAAGGTAAAAAGGTGACGAGAAACGAGTTATGTAATTCCATCGATTAAGCCATAAAACTCAGGAGTTTAATGACATAACCCCGCAGTAATGCTGAGAGGATGTTGTCCAATTTTAATCTACTAAACAATAACAACGCTACCATTTCTAATCCTAACTGTTAAGCAATTTAGCTACGTTGGCTGTCAATGACAGCCAGATTATTTTAGGTATTAAAAACACTGACCACTCGTTGTAGAGGAAAATACGTTCTTCAAACCTCAAACCATCTGCCTTTAGTGAAATTAAAATCCTCCTCGGCAGCTATTTATCAAGAAAATACCACAGTTCTGTCAATAACTGTCATGAACATTTAGCAAACAGCTGTTTGCTTAGTCTTCTTCTTGTGTTTGAATCCTGACGAGGCGGTGTTTGGATAAACCACAACCCCCCCTGGTGACAAACTGATAGTAGTACAGCTATTTAGTGATTAATAATTCAAAATCCCCTTATAAAACTCTGTAGGTGTAGGTGGTAACTATTTACATTACTTTTTGTAATTATTAGGTAAAAATGTACCAGCTTGGGGCCTCCTTTTTTACCTCTAACTGAGTAATATTGTTTTAAACTATGACTACTTCTACTCTACAATTTCTGGCTATTTTACCCAGCATTACTTTACTGAATAAGGAACTGGAATGTTTTAACCAAAAAAAGCACAGAACATAGGTGAACACTCAGAGCATATTTTTAGGTTAGTGTTTTTGCTTGCACATCAGCTTTATAATTCTGATTTTAATGTCTATCTGATAAGACACACAACTGCCCATGAGTTACTGTAACATTTAATTTCTCTCTGGGCTTAATAAAGTATTTTTGAATTGAATTTTCTGGATATGCTTAAATACAATAACCTGCATCTTCACATCGGAAATAAATAGCCTGTTGTAACATATATCACCTACTGCAAGTACTGGTTTCACACACTTTATGTTGTGCAAAACAGAAACTGTCAATTTCTTCTGCTCGAATTTTGTAATTATCTTAAATTTTAGTCTTTAAAATAATAGTTTGTACAGAACATTTTTTAGTTGCTTATTTCATACTTTTACAAGCAAAAATGTATAATGGTACTGCAGTATGCCAGTGGTTTGTTCTCATAGTGCAGTTTTTCTAAATTAACCAAAGGCTGATCATTTAGTTATTACACTGTAAAAATTTGAAATCTAAGTAATCGTTTTTTTCTCAAAATAAATCCACAGGCTTCTCTCCTGTGGAAATAGCTCTCAGTTGTATCCATTTTTTTTCTTCCACATATTAAGAGTATTTGGGGTCATATGCAAAGTAACAATCAGATGTCTTTATTTAATTTCTATTAACATGAAATATCATTTAAACTTAGTTATTCCATAACTATCAAGACTTTTCATCCACCAATTAGCATAACTATCCTGTAGAATGAAATAAGCTCTACAGGAGCAACAAAACCAGCCAGTACGTTTACTTATTACACCTCTACTCAAGTTAAAGTTTAACTCTTTGCAAACACACACGCTAAGCTTTTATCTGGTTAAAAAAGGCCAATACAACAGGGTTGAGAAATATTCTGAATACTGATTAATTCAAGAAACCCAAACTGGACTTCTAACCCAAAAAGAGTAGAAATCCTTTGTTTCACAGTGTGGGGAATTCAGGTGCCAGACATGAATTTTCACTTCTATCCATTTTTGACATACATTTGTGTATTAAAAAGGTCAACTCTTAACTACTGGGCTTTCAGCTTCTCCCAATAATTCCATTCTGCTCTGAACTTTTAACACCGCTCGGGATCCCAGGTTTGGTTTGTGACAACAACCTTTAACCAAGTTCTTAAGTGCAGCACAGCTTCACTCATCCTGTTTTTAGAAAGTAATTTCTCTTGTGACCTGAGGTTATTTTTATTCATGTGTAACTCCAGACTAACCTAGTTGTCTGCTAAGGGAGCACCTTTACCTAATATGGTATCTAAGAAACTGAGATGTTTGTTTACCTAACAAACCACAGATGAAAAAGTGATCAAATATTTCCCGACACATAAAATACAAATTCATCTAACTAAATACATTAAAAACAGAGGTCACTAAAGATGAGGAAAAAGTGGATTTATTAAGGAACAGGAAGGACATGGTTCATGTCATAAAGTATTCAGCGGACTTTATACAGAGACAGGAGAAGGCATCATCTCCCCACCAAGCATTTGTTTGGCTCCTGTAACGGCTCCACCTAAATGGATCAAATTATAACTCAAAGCAGAGATGCACTTGTGCCAGTTGCAGCAACTTAAAACGGAAATTCATAGCTTAATGTGTGCAAAAAGAAAAGATCTGACACGACCCAAAGGTAATGGATTTGAAAGGATATAGAGGACACACACAAAAAAAACTAAGACTCGGCCTCCATCAAAGCCCCCCCCCCCCCGATTAAAGACTGTACATTAATGATTTGTACATTATGAAGTTAGATTACAGTCTGGATTTGCTTCTGTGCAGGTCCATACTTCAGACCTTCTTTCGGTTTTCAAGGTAGAAAAAATACATGCCTTTTCCGATCCTCTATTAACACATAAACAAGGAAATGTTTAATTTAAACTAACTGAACTGTTAAACAACAGACTCTTACTTTAGTGAGTAAGCTGAGGTTTATCATAAGCAGCAGAAAAGCCAGTTTTATCTGCCATAAAACAACAACGAAAAGTCCTCTCAAGTGTTTCTAGACTCAAATTAAAACTCAAACCTAACTGAGGTTTTTGCATCAGAATAAACTGGACCATTAAAATAATGATTGATCAAAAAAAAAAGAAAAAAAAAAGTTACAATACTGATGTAGATAAAGGAGCAGGGATATTTTAGTACGTTGACGAGTGTGTCAGAGTTGCTCAGTGACGTCTCATTTTGACTTTGCGCCCTGAGCTCTCCTGATGTTTGTTGTGGTCTTCGTCGCGCCGCCGGTAATTCTCTGAGCTGATGCTGCGGCGACGATGTTGGGATAGTGAAGGATGTCTGTTCTCCTCTTTATCCATCTCCAAAACCCTTGGCCTGGCAAAAAAACAAAACATTTGAATAAAAAATAAAAATCACATGTTGCTCTAAGCCTATAGAATATTAATCGACTGGTGAAACTGAATCAAACATGCAGATAATTAGTTATTTAATGATTACTTCTTCCCCCTTAAACTAAATCATTAATGAACTGCTGGTTGCATTTACTCAGAGTGATTGCCACCTGATGCTGGTGAATCAAATTCACCTTCTGCCTTGCTCTGTCCAAAGCTGTCCCTCAGACAATCCAAATCAAACATTACCAAGTTTCAACTTTTAACTTTCAGCTAAAAACTGAAATCTGTGCAAATTATCCTTCAGTTTAACTTGAGTCTTCCTGATAAATAAGTTCAGAATTCACTCAGTTCGGAATGTTTTCTTAATGTCTCTCTTAAGTTATTTTTTGGGTTGATTTTTCCAAGTTAAACTGTAAAAAACTGTGGAGAAAACACAAAATTCTTAAGCCATATCTTACAACTAGCCTTATAGTTATAAAACGTCTTGCTTTGATTTAAAAGATGGTATAAAATGTTATAACTGCCTTTACAGGTCAAGTAATAAACTTTCCAAAAAGTCAAACCTAAGACAGAAAAATCCAAAAATATAGGATGAATGAATACCTGTGAGCAGCATCCGGGTCTGCTTTTCGATGAGAGCGCTTGGCTTTGAGAGGAGCGGGTCTCAGAGCTGGAGATGAACTTAAAGGGCTATCAGAGTCCAGCCGAGGGGCATCGGGTTTAGTTCTGATCAAATACAAAGATGGAGAATACAAAGTATAAAAACCTTAAATGAAAGGCCATTTCACCAGAACAAATGCCTTTCAAAAACACGACGCAGCCTCACTTTCTGAGGATGATTACTGCACGTCTCTCCTTGATGTCCTGAGGCCTGATGCAGTGAGTGATGTCGTCAGCAGCATAGCCACTGTGAATAGGAAAAAAAAGAAAAAGGTTTGTGTGATCAAGACTTCAGCTACTGAGTCATGGAAACACATTTAAACCCTTAAGCTTTTTTCCACATTAAGACCACAGATTTGTAGTGTATTTTAATGGAGTTCACAGACTCAAACATCTAAATAAATTAAAATATGATGAAAAGGTTATTTCAGCAATTCAATTCATCAAGGTAAATCAAATTATATACAATATTTATGCAATGACTGAGGCTCCCAATAATACAGGAATCTGGATTCGTTTAAAAACTAATTAAAGCTCCGAGTCTTCTGAAGAATGTCTACTAGAATTGTGGATAAAGACTGAAAATCCTGGTTTTTCTTCATGGTAGCAAATATCAAGATTAGAGAAGGGAGGATTCTAAATTTACAGTATTGGCATAGATTCAACCGCCTTTAGGACTTTACTTTGACTAGGCCATCACAACAGAAATAAGCTTAGATTTGAGACGCTCCTGTTGTAGCTAATTCTGTATATTTTAGTTCTGTTCTTCTACTGAGAGATGAACCTATGGATCATTGTTTAAGTCTTTTGCAGCCTGTAAAAGCTTCCCTGTCTGCACTGCCCTGCATTTCGTAAAACAAACTAACAGCAGAATACAGCAACAATCATGATTCGTTCAGATAATACGAACAAGGTTTTTTGTTTTTCTAAAAACATTTTTCTCCACGTTCTTGATTCTCCTCTTTCAGCAAAGGCGTTCCTTATCCCAGTCCTTTATAACTGTAGAGTGTAGGACTCACTCCTTCCCTATATGGTCCAACTGGATCTCTGCAGCTCCTCCGAAGTTACCAGCACCTTCTTGACTGCTCCTTTGACAAATGTAATCCTTGCCTTCTCTACAGTTAGGTAAACCTAACACGTTTAACACAGACACTGGTTCATAACATCCAGTGATTGAGACATTAGAATGTTAAAGGATGTTTTCAAACAATACCATCATACCATTGAATCTAATGGTATAAGTGTAAATAAGACTGCATACACACACAGCGCACACTTTGAACGTTTTCTAAACAAAATATTGAACTATGTATGCATTTCCTCCCACTTAAGAAACGCGCACTACGTTTTAATCCAAATTAAATACATTTAAGTCCTTTTCAATAAATAAATACTAAAATTATGCTTCGATTCATTACTCAGATTAAGAGTAACTTTAAAAGTAAGCAAGCATAAATTAATATTTCTGTATTAAAATGATTATTTATTCATGTTTTTGTAAGCTTTAAGAGAAAAAGTCATTACAAGTAACCACACATATGAAAGCTCAAAAAGTCTTGAGTTACTAAACTAAAATGAACTTTATTAATAATATTTTTTTATGACTGTACTAAAGCATGTGTGAAATGAGAGAACCCACCTGAGCACCGTGACACTCCCTCTCCTCACAGGCAGGACAAACACCGGCTCAGACACCCGGATCGGTTTGAACTGGAAGCGGCAGCCGAAGCACAGCGCGCTGTCACTGAAGAAGGACACCGAAACGATGGGCCGCGCGAAGATGTGCAGGGGGTCCACGTGGGACACGATGCATCCCCCCGGCTGATAATCGTTGATCACCGCACTGTTGACGAACCCCTCGGGAATCACCCCGTTGGACACCAGACGCTCGATCACCAGCTCATGAACCCAGCTCGGGATCTCGTCCACCTCGCCTTTGCGGTACAGTCGCTCTTGGCCCGGCCCGCGCCTCTCCAGCTGGGCTCCGTACGTGTACCCCTCCCCAAAGAAGTACTTGTTGCGGAGGGGCGCTCTGTCGACTGTGTGCTCCCGGTACAGTCCTGCCTCTGCTTTGGAGACCACCTCGTCGATCTTCTCCTCGATGCGGGCGCACTCCTCCGGGGTGAAGATGCTCAGTTGGAGGACGCTGCTCCTCACTCTGCGGGCCTCCTGCTCCCGCAGGTCAGCGCTGTCATCGCTATGCTCGTATTCATCGTCGTCCGACTCCCGATACTTCCGCTTCCGACCCTTTTCGCTGCCGTTACTCGCCGGGTTTTTGTTCCCGTAGTCATCTCGGTGCGGAGTCATGGACTTTAGCTTCTCCCTGAGGTCAGAGTATCCACTGGCTGCCATGTCGACCAAAATATGATCGCCGTGTTGCAAAAAAAAAAAAAAAAGAGGGGGTTCTAATAAAAAAAATAACGCACTTCAATCATGCATTTCAGTACAGATTTACTACAGTTCGATTGTTATGACCGAACTCGACACAGAACAAATGATTACAGGAGTCCATTAAGTCTCACATAGCAACACCAAATGCACAAAAGTAGCCAATGTTAGCTATGACTCCACATCTAGTCTTCGCATTGAAGCATTGCTATCATTTAAAAGTTTTGAAGTTAATATATCCAATAGTTGAGAAAGAAGTAGAGCCGTTACTAAATACTGCGTCAAAAACCTCTAAGCGCTCCGTTATAGCAATGGAGAAGCCAACGGTGTTAGCTGATAGCTGGTTAGCTAGGCTAGCCTGGCTTGGTTACTCTGTCGCCGCCTGGAATTGCCGACAAACCACGCAGCGACATGTCACCATCAAAACCCCCAAGCTGGAAACTTTGGAGATGTGTTTAATTATCCGTAAAGCCTGAAAACACAGAAACTAAATTGTCTAATGGACGCAAAGCTAAATACTCCTCCTCCTCAGTCCGTCTCCAAGAGCAAGCCTGAAAATAAACTCGTGTAACCTGCCTATGATCTGCGCATGCGCAGTGGTGAGTTCTTAGTTTGTGGGAGGGACACTGTAGTGCTAATTTTATCTCAAATTTTATTTTCAAAGTTAAATGCTTTTAACTTCTCTCCAATACCATTCACTTTGAAAATAAATTTTCTGTTTTTTTGTTTTATTACCTTTGTCCTGTTATGGAGTATACGGCTATATTTGATTTCTAGAGAACAAATGTTGAAAAACAAGACATTCAGACATATCAAAGCATCTAGGGATTTAAACACATCCATCCATCCATTGTCTTTACACCCTTGTCCCTAATGGGGTTCAGGAGTTTTGCTGGTGCCTATCTCCAGCTGCGTTTCAGGCGAGAGGCGGGGTACACCCTAGACAGGTCGCCAGTTTGTCGCAGGGCAACATAGAGACACACAGGACAAACAACCATGCACACACACACTCACACCTAGGGAGAATTTAGGGAGACCAATTGACCTAACAGTCATGTTTTTGGACCCAGGACCTTCTTGCTGCAAGGCAACAGCTCTACCAGCTGCGCCACCGTACAGCCCCAATTTAAACACATTTCATGTCAAAATATTTAGAATAGTCAAAAGGAGTTGAATCTATATTTTTGAATCCGCCACTGGTCAAGATTGAAATACGGAATTTCCACAAGGTTATTTACTGCAAGTAGATTTAGTTTTCAGTTGCTCTTCTGACTTTTCCAACATCCAATTTGACTTTTGAATGTCCCAAAAAAGAGATCCAACATAGATCTGAGAGTGGATTTATAAAAAAGAGCAAAAGAATATGGTGGGAAAGAGGCCTTCCAAACTTAAAGACTTCGGGAACATCACATCACAATTTAAAAACAGAAGTGGAAATATTCAATTCAGTTTATTTATTTATTCATAGAAAATGGATGCATAGATGGTGGCTGAAGGATGGATCCAGGCTTTATTACCATCTAAAAGTTACATCCTGCCCTTTATTCATATCTATTCCTCTTTTTTGCATTTCCAGCCACACATGGAGAGTGGTTCAAACAAATATCTGACAGTCTGCATCTCATTGCTCCAAAGTACAACAGCTCAATGGATTTTCGCCATGCGTTGAGAAATGTCAGCGTTTACAATGAGACTCGTAAGTCAAGCAGCTGGGCCAAAAAGTTTAGGTTTTTCACATCTCCCCTCTAACTTAATGTCCTCTGTCAGAAAATGTAGCCTTTTCATTTGTTCGACTAGTAAGTAAAACATTTTACCTGAGATTAAATGAAGAATTTGAAAAAAAAAACAAAGAAAAAAAACACCAATACCCCAGTACCTAAAAACTGTATTTAAAAGACAGTGCTTTGGGTTCCCCATAAGAACACTTATATATCAAAGCTTAAAATTTAATATTCTGTGTTTGCTAAGAACTGAGAATCCAATATCTATTTCTAATTATTTGAAATTATGTCAGAAAAGTTGCAAACTAATTTTAGACATAATTGTTGTAAATGTTGAGAAAAGTATTAATTGCAATAAATGAGTCAGTAGGTTCCTGAGTTTCTTAAATCATTCTTTTATTTCCTTCTGACAAAATATGTTTTTTAAAATATAGAAACAATTTTTATTCAAAAATCAGCATAACCTGCCAGTTATAAGTATAACAAAACAAGCACATGGAACTGATGAGTAATAAAACTTTACTACTGTGAAGACATTATTCCAAAGATATTATTACATCTATGAGCTGAAATCCATTAAAGACACAGCAGTGAGTGAATCTATAATTATTTTTCACAAAGAAATAGGTGGACAAACCAAATGTATTCCTCAGCTGTGTTTTTTTTTAACTCAAAGAAACAATCCACTAAAACCTGGAATGACATCCTGATTATCTTATCTTTTCAATTACCTAAAGGTAAATGGAGGTAGTTTCATTTAAATGTGCAGAGACATTTGTGTATAATGCGAAACAGGTGCACACATCACAGCATGGTGATTTCGCTAGGTGGCAGAGTAAGCCTCTTTTCTCTCACAGACATCATGTTTTCTACCTGCATGGCAATAATTCGACACAGCTCCAGGCCCTGCAGAGAAAAACAGCCTTAAAGCACCAAGAATCAAAAACAATATTATTCAAACCAGCTGCTTGCAACTATACCTGCTCCAGTTGCAGCTGAATGACCCGCTGTGCGTTCATGTCTCCTAAAGTTAGGTCCACGTACGGATAACTGGTTCCAGAACTGGGCATTTGGGTTCGGCTAGACTGCACCTCTACAAGGGGCACCATTGCCATCAGCTCCTGCAGCACAGAAGTCAGACTTTACAGCAGAGAAAAGAGCTTCTTTATCAATCTATATGTGTTGCTTTGAGCCGTGAGCAGTTCTTACATGTGTATTTTTGTGCAGGAAGTGGAGACCTCTGGCATTGACAGCAAGAATGCAAGGGGCGTAGAAGGTGGTGGAGCTGCTACTGTGGATGTAGAAGAACGAGGAACCAAACATGGGGAACACACTTACCAGACCTGCATACACACAGACAAAACATAACAAAAACATGGATATTGTCTTATATACGTTATGAATGAATGTGATAAAGATGCCTTGTTTTATAAGAAAACACAAAAAGAAGACCAAAAAAAAAAAAGAGAGAGAAGTTTTTGGGAATGAGTTTGGGAACCTTCAGGGTTTTAACATAACTTAACATGGATGTATTCATTACAGGTTCTTTTAAAAAAGGCATATAGGCCTACACATAAAAGCATACACATAGCATCAGGATACATAAAACCCTCTGCTTTGCAGAGCTAAAAGCCCCCAGCGGAGGTCTTAATATAAACAGCTTAATTAAGATTACTCCATAGCATCTCCATTGTATTCAAACTCAGAACAAACAGAAAGTCCCTCAAATTTCTCAGCTGCTCATAACCTGCTGAATATGAGCGCTCGCTTTTGGGTTTTGGATCATTGTCCTACTGCATAACTGAAGGTAATTTGAGCTCAAGGTCAGGACTTGACATCCTGGTAATAATCATGGTTCCATCATTATGAAGGTGTCCAGTCCTCAAGCAGCAAAACAATTCCAGATCATGACACAACCACTACCCTGTTTGACTGTTTAATATGCCCTTTCCTTTTCTTACATTATTTACATCAGATCCAACAAGATACACACAGCTTCCAAAAAGAAAAATCCATTGTTATCTCATCAAACCACAGAATGTTTTCCCAAAAGTCAAAGGGATCGAGATGATGATTTTTTTTTTTAATTGTTAGAAAGGTCTCTGTGTTTTGGCGGGTGTAAGTAGTCTTTGATGCACTTGACCTTTACAGATAAGTGAGATATGCAGTGCTTTACATCTTGTTCTTTGGTCCTAAGTCAGTTTTGAGGTGGCAGCTTCTGGAAGAGTTAAATAGTGTTCCATGTTTTTTTCCATTTGTGGAAATTGGCTGTTATTTTTGCTGAACCGCCACACCTTTCAGGGTGCCACACAGGTTCTATTTCATTTATTTCTTGACCCTCAAGTGCTTTAAGTTCGGATAAATATGTTTAAACTATATGAAAACCATTTTTTAAAAATTATCTTTCTTTTCTTTAAGCAGGGATCATACCAAGAAACTGTGCCCTGGCCTGGTGCGGACTCAGAGGCTGTACTTGCTGCATATGTTGCGTTGCCAAGGTAACCCACTGCTGTGGCGGTTGCTTTTTGAAGAGAGGTGCAGCGATGTACTCCGATAGCTCGTGTCTTGAGGACAGAGGAAGAGAAAAACAGTTTCAGATAAACAGAGGTCTGCTTCACCCTGTGATTTCTTACATTCCTCGAAACGGTTTTACACAACTCAGTGAACTGATCTGCTCGCTGCCTTGCTCTGTGTCAGGCAGTGATAAAAAAGAGGGTATAAAAGGAACAGACATCCCATTAAAACTGTGCCTGCCTAGATTACTAAAATCCTCCAAGTGCTGTAAAATCTTAGAGAATGTTTTTTCTTAAATGTTTCTCACCAACACAAGGAGAAATTCACATTCATTTTATCACTTATAAGGGGGCAGAAAGGCCAGGGACTAAATGGGGGCTAAACATACA
>JAUZNJ010063410.1:0-27258 GCA_034780135.1 Jordanella pulchra
GCTGCTGTGTGCTCAATGTTGGTTTTACATATTTTTGTCAGCAGATATCGTGCTTAAGAACAAGGGCCATATTGTGCTTTTTCTCCCATCTAAGGGTCAACAGTACGGCCCTGAGGAGGCCAGAGAGGATGAGAAGCCCATTTAGAGAATCTGTTATGTTGGTGCCTTTGTCTTTCCATTCATCTCTCTAGGGATGCTACTGAAAAGGTCACACAGACTTTATCGTTTGATGAGTGATTCTCTGTTCAAAACAAAACTGAAGCCCTGGCATCTGCTTCCTGACTCTGCCTCCGAAGTGTTTTTATTTAATGAGGCACCAAACTCACCACCTCTCACCTTCACATTTTCCCACTGTTTTAACATTCTTTTTTAGTTCCTCTACCTTTGCACTTCCACTATCTCTCCTCCTCTTTCAACCTGTATTTTTAACCTTTTCCTTTGTGTCCTGTTTCTAACATGATTTCAGGCCTTTCTTACCTGCCTTATTCTATTCTTGATTCTTTATTCACCATCCTTCCTTTCCCTCTCTCTTTTCCTCCTTCACTGACAAAGATCCGCTGATTGCCTGGAAAATTATTAGGATAAGGGGTACACCTGTTTTCCCTGAAATTGGAAGCCTTTAGGAAAGGCTGCTGAGTTAGTCTGTTAGGTTTAGTCTGCTTGATTTATATATATATATAAAAGAAAAACAAAGTCAAGCAGAGTCAGAAAATAAAATGTTATTTTTTTTAAAAGGAAAACGGTACATGAAGTCTGCATATCGTCTACAGAGCATTCGGTCAATGTAACATATATAGGTTATAATTATAAGTATAGAGTAGCATTGTACCTTAAGGTTGAACAAACAAAACAACTTATTTCTGTATTCTTACATTAAACCCAAACGTTCTAAAAAAATTAAAAGCCAGCTTCATAATTAAGGGTATTTCAACTGTGAATCATTTTGAGTATGGTTCCAATTACCATACACATTTACACACTAAATTCTTTACTTATTCATATTTGCAAAATAGCTTAAAACTCAAGCAGGTTGGATGGAGATGGTCTTTGAATATTAATTTTAAAACCTTGTGAGAGATACTAAAAAGGATTTTTATTAAGAATTTTTGACTGGGTCATTCTAAAGGTTTATCACTCTTTTATATAAATAGTTTCACAGCACACTAGATCAAGTTTAATGCTTAGGAGGGTTGTGATGGAAGGTAAACCTGTGTGCAAGGAGAACACAATGAATAGATATCTGCAGCTCCTTCAGAGGCAACATAGGCTGCTTCTTTCATTGGTTCTCTATTTTCCCTGTAGGTCGAGGTGGACAGCCATGTGATGGTAGGTATGCAGCTGGGACATACCAGTACTCTGTTTTTTGAAGAGCAGTCGGTTGCACCATATTTCAATTAGGTATACTGTATCAAATTAAAAGGGAAATGACAGTGAATGCATACCACATACAGTATACCACTGTAGACTTATATATATATATAAATATATATACGTGTGTGTGTGGGTGTGTGTGTGTGTGTGTGTGTGTGTGTATTATTTCACTTCCATTGGAAAACTCTGGAGTACTTTATGTTAACCTATCATGTAAAATACCAATAGAATATATTGAAGTTGTTGGTTTTAATGTGACAAAATGTGGAAAAATGTTCACTGTTATGTGAACAGAAACCACTCCACCATCATTATTGTAAAAGTTATACATACTAAAAGCATCTGTGCTGTGACAGTTTCACAAACTGCATGTAGAGTTTGCCTTCCAGCATTTGTCCACACTGCATATTGGCTGCTTTAAAGTCATTACAGAAGCAATCTATGATGGATTGTAGGCAAGCTAAGAGTACTGAGGCCTTACCTACTGTGTCTTTACAACTTGGAGTTGGCCTAGCCAGCTAAACAATCCATAAAACACTGCAGGGCTGGTCCTGCCAAACAGCACCTGCTTGGATGAAGAATTTACTCTCCCTCTATGACTGATGACACTGGGTAATGCTCAAATCACGCACAATTACCTTTGTTTAAACAGGCAGGGATGCCAGCATTTTGAAGTATGTGAAAGTACTTAGATGGGCATGAATTGAAGAATGGTTTACATTGCAGCACATGAACAAACAGCAGCTATAGGACGGGGGCCAGAATCTCAGAGTACCATATCTGTTATTTTTTGATGAGAAGTGTAGAGAGGGGGTTCATATTTACCATCAATCATTAAAAGTGAGGCATGTTCACTACTGTACAGCGTTATGTCCATAAAAAAAAAATACGGAATCCATTAAATAATAGCTGTTTACACTTTCCTTTTATGTGAAACCAGAAGTGTTTCTTAATGTTGAATTCTGAGAACAAAATGGAAAATTATAAGTGTCATTTGAAAGGATCCAGCAAGTATTTTTTAGTTAAAAAACCCTTTCATGTTCTGTATCTCCTTTTCCAAGTTTGTGTTTGTGCATTTGACTACAGACATGAGTTTGACATGTTGTCTAAACAAAAGGTGATGTTGCCATTTTTCTACCTTTTCACTAAGCCTTTGGTCAAAGTTAAATGCTTGTGATGTTGAAAAGTGGGTATTGTTCACAGAATTTTAATAAAACTGTGAATTCTCATGTGAGGAATAACTCCCTATAGAAGTCCTCAGATGACCTTTAATGACAATAATAAAGGGAACTTTTAATAAACAAATGTAAAGAAATCCAGCATCTTTACATGCAGGTTTGGAAAAAAAGCTGGTTGCAAATTGACTCTTTCTTTGTAAAGAGACACAATTTTCCATCAACTCTTAGCTTCCACTAAATGAATGACTTGAGTTTGGGTAACAAACCATAAAGGGAATCAGGGGCAGATTCATTTATGGTCAAAAATCTCCAAGGCAAGTCTTTGGGAGTGGATGAGATCTGCTCTGACTCCCTTAGAACTCTGGAGGCCGTCAGGCTATCGTGGCTGACCGCCTCTTTAAGATCATGTGGAGGTCGAGGACACTACCCTCAGATTGGCAGACTGGGGTGGTGGTGCCTCTGCATAAGAAGGGGGGGCAGAGGGTGTGTTCCAACTATAAGGGGATCACACTTCTCAGCCTCCTCAGAAAGGGCTGCAGTATACCAGAGTGCTGGAGAGAAGTGTCCAGCTGATACAGAACCTCTGCTTCATGAGGAGCAGGGTGGTATTTGAGGGCGCTGGGGAGTTTGTCCAACCAGGACAAAGGTATTTGACTGTGTTCCTTGGGATGCCCTGTAGGGGATGCTTCAGGAGTATGGAGTTGGAAGTAATTTGCTCAAAACTGGTTATCAGGCTCCTCTCCTGTGGTAAAGATTACCACTTTTAGTCATTGAAGCTGACACTCAGACTAATTCTAAAACTAGGCTTAAAACTTTCCTTTTCGATAAAGCTTGTAGTTAAAAACATAGTACTTTTTGCTTAGTCTCTGGGTGAGTAGAGAGGTAGGTGGGGATAGAGTGTTAACAGCCCTGATCCGGCTGGGGAGAACTTCAGTACAGACAGATGTTTCTCCTTGGCTCTATCTTGGCCCTACCTTTCTCATTCCTTGCCACTGCTGCTACATGCATGCTCAGTGTGTGGGATTGCTGAAGAGTCAGTGACAAATTGCAAGCGAAAATCGTCAGCGCTCACTCATTCAGTAGGAGCATGTCTTGCAAGTCTATTACTTAATGCAATCAATTAGTTTTCCTTAACAGACACTTTTAACCAATCTGACTGTATTGTCTCTGTAAAGTGCTTTGAGATAATATGTGTTGTCAATTAGCGCTATATAAATAAACTAAATTAAGCTGACTTAAATTAAACATAAATAACTGAAGCATCTCATGCCTGTCAAGTTTAGAACATCTCCACCATAACCATATGAGGGAATGTACCAATATGCCTTCTGCTTGAGTAACAGAAGGCCAATGATTCGTAACTAAAGATCAATTGTATGTGTTTCACTGTTCATACAAACCAATTTACTCGACACAAGAAAAACCTCATGGGATGATCATCTTCAGAAAGTTAGAGGATTTTTATTCAGATTTCTTTTGTTGCCCTTTTCATTACACAGACTGTGTACATAGACTACATCAGATTTATGCACTCCTTCAATTCTCATCTTACTTTTTTTTCTTACAAAATGCAATTTTCACTCTACAGGGATTAAAGAAAAACTAATCAATTTGACTGATTTTTTTTATAAATACCCCATATGCAGCTGGGAATGTGGATGCCATGCCACTCTATGTACAACATTTGCTCATTGGTGCAAGGTTATCTTTAACTAAACTTGACAGTTTTATAATACCAGAGATACAATTCTGTGTTTCTCTTTCATTTCAGCTTAGGAGCCTTGTTATCCCTCTCTCCACATCCTTTTCAGTTTTCACATTCATAGCATAACTAAACTGTCACCAGTACATAAGACAGTAGCTTGCATTATTCCATCATCTACTTCCCTCTTCACAGCTGTGCAACATTAACTCCACTGGCTCCCTATCGCATCAATAAATAAATTTCTTCAACCTTTTTGCTAATTGAACACAGTTTATAATTGTTATTTAGCAAATTAAAGACTAAATCTGTTCTTTATATATTTGTCTTTCGTTCCTCTGATACCACATAAGCCCTTTTTCCCCCATTACTGCCATAGCTGATTTTTTTGGTGGCATTACATCGTGGCCTGACAATCTCCTTGTTCTCATTCTTCTTTCAGCTACACCCATCTCCATTTATTCTCAACACCATCATCAACGGTCGATATATCTGACCTTTCTTGAAGAAAAAGTGTTTCCATGCTAAATCAGCCTGAGCTAGCTGTACCCTCCTTTGTGTTTTAAACAAAAAGTTAATGACCAATCACAAGGAGTTCCTTGGTCTTTGTGTTCCTTTATCAGCTGTCTAGAAAAACAAGCAGCGAAAGACACATTTATCAAGGGAGATGTTCTCAGATGTTATTAATGGGCCTTAAATTCTCATTTGCCAGTTTTTATAAATTCAATGCAAATGTGACCAATTTGAGATGTTCTTCCAAAAATTAAAATGATACAAAACTGGCAAACCAAGTGACAGATGTCCACTCTGCAACGACCTACCCTACTCTCTTTCTGACTGGCTAAAGTCTTCTGTCAGGTTTTATTATAGAGAAAAGCCCCAGTTTAATACCTTGAATAAAAAGTCTAAATGGAACTGCAACAAAATCAGGTGGATCTACTTTTTTCTGTCGTTTTCTAATTAATGGAAATCTTTCACAGCAACATAAAACTTACGTTTATATAAATAGCAATCTGTACAACACATCATCTTTGTTATGGATTTCTTATTTCTTTTCATCCCAGATTTTAATGTTATCAATAAATCAAATTTTAATATTGGATTTATATAACCCAAGCATACATACAAAATGCTAATTTCAAACAAAACCCTTTAAGGGAAGAAAAGCGATCCAAGCCAACCAGGCCCTACATGGAAAAAGTAATTCTCCATAAACCTAATAAGTGGTCATGCCAAGTGGCAGCAGAATCTGACAAGAGTTGGTTTTAAATGGCAATTACTTTAACTCACCAAAATGCAAAAACAAAAGAAATATGTAAGAATATTCTGGCGTGCAAAGCTGCTGCTCTACCATTTAACTTCCTTAGCTGAGACAAGCTGCATTCCGAATGTTACAAGTTGATCAAATCTGTTTAATATCTTCTCTCAGTGCTGCTTCATGCTCATCTTGGGTGTCTGAGAGAGTAACAATACTCCACGATGGAGACGACCAAACAAAGAGCTCCATCACAGTTTCATTATCTCAGTTCCATTCATTTCAACACCTGAGAGCTCCATACACCAAGGTAAAATGTTTAACCTCAAATAATTATGTTCTGAACCCTCACTGTTAAGATCATTTACTGCCCTAGTGAATGAGGTTTTTTTTTTTTTTTTTTTTTTTCAAGTGTGGCTTCATTTCAGCTTATTGCTCATCATCTTTTCTCTATCTTGTCTTCTTTTCCATTTTTTGCTCTCTGAAGATACATCAGAGGACTGCTGGCTTCAACGAAACACTTGGTGTAATTGTTTTCTGAGTCTGGTTGTAATGATCTGATGGTAAAAAGAATGCTTGAAAGCATTTTTGCTGAATTAAAGTTGTTCACTAAGTCAGGAATGTTTTATAATAGTAATTCTAATTATTCTTAAAATCCAGTAAAAAAAAAAAAAGCCAGCCATTTAACAGACAAAACTAACAAATAACACTGCTACACTAGAAAGGGAGGACAATAATATTTTTTCCCACTGTAACAACTGAAAATGAGCAACTGTTTTACTTAATTAAGGGTATAATTATGCATGTTATTACCTAATCACCATCAAGACAGGAAGAAATTCTGGAGGCAACAAGGATTCATTTTGGTTCTCTTCTACAGAGAACATGGACAATTTATTCTTTAACATAACAAAAAACAATTCGAAAGGCAACGGGTATCCAAAAGAATCCATGACTCATACTGAGTTTTCTTCTTTTCTTTTTTTCTTCCTAAAATAAAATTATGACAAAAAACAAAACAAAAAACAAACAGAAAAAATCAATCCAATAATTAAAATGTATGGCTTTATTTTGGATTGAGCACCATTTTTGACATTGTGGCAGAACTAGAAACTATGCCCTGAACCTCAACCACGTTATGTTTTTTTAATTAGCGCTAGAATGATGAAGTCTCATCATGAGCTTGTTGTCTGATTTGGAGGGTGTTGTGATTTATAGTTTAAAATATGTGTCTAGTCTATTTTAATGCTAACTTTGACAAATTTACTTCTGCAAAATCAATGATCACTTTATTTTCCAACTGCTATCACCCTGGAAACCACACAGCATTACACAGCAATTTTAGTCTTAAATCTAAATCACAAAGTGAGAGCATATGGAACATTGTTAATGCAAAACATTCTAATGCACATAAAAGAGTAATGTGGGGCGTCTCAGGCTATGTTCTTGCTGCAGATCTTAATGCTCCATTCTGTTTTTTTTGTCAGATCCAATTTTTTTGTTTAGCTGTTCACGTGACTGTCTCAAATTCTCTCCCTGAAGTGACCCACATGTGCAGTAAAACAAAACAAAAAACGCGTCAGACCACAACTGGAACAGAAGTGACATGCACAGAACACAAGATGAGTCAGAAGTCATTGTTTATGGATGGATTTAACGCTGTAAAGCAGTGGAAGTAGTCAGATGATGCAGCAAACATCCCTTCTCCTGTCAATTATTAGAGTTGCTTATTATTTACGTACTTTTAACAGTATTTGCTCCAGCAGAGCACTTGCTAGACTAGGTTGAATGTGGGTCTTATCTTACTGATGCCTCAGAAGCTGTTTTACAGTTTTAGATTTTTTTTAAGAGGCAAGACTCCTTAAGATTCACGGTTATTTCAACAATTGCTTTGGTTTGTGAAAAAATGTCTATTTTGCCTTTAATCTTCAAATAGCTTTATGTGACTGGTGTTAATTTGGGTTACTAATACCAGCCATGTCCAGGATTATGGCTTATAGATGGATGCACAGCCATGAACCTCTTGAATGTACAATGGAATACCTAGAAAATAATCTTTTAGCTCAGTTTCATTTCGTTGAATTATATTTGATGCATGAAAAACAATATATGCACATAGTTATTGCATTGTCATAGGCACACCATTTTTGTTGAGACAAAATTTTAAATTCTCTCTTAAATGCTAATAAAACAAACATGCATTTAAACTGAAATGAAATAAACAACAGGTAATAAATGAAGATAATGAGGGAATCTATCTTCTCACTCCTACAGTATTTCATACAAATATCTTTTCTTAAATTTTAATAAGTTAAAGTTTTTCTGGCTGTGATTATATGGTAGATTGATTTATTCTGCAGAGGTAGTCTTTTCATTTCAATCCCTATTCTGTCCCTATACAACAAAAAATCTCCCAGCACTTTCCAAAATCCATTACAGATAAAAACAACAACTGATTTTCCTTGTAGTTATATAAAATCCTACATCTGTCTGCCCATAAACCTTGGTGTGTAAACTCTCCTGTCTTGGACTTAGTTACACTCTGAGGAGTTGGGTCCTGGCATTCATTACCAACACACCTAATACTGTCAGAATCCACAACACTGTCTCATCCTCCATCACCCTCAGATTGTATTGTGTCTATGTGAAGTACTCACACGTACACAATATACATCAAGAGTCACATTAGGTTGCATATATCATTTATCTACCCTATTGAAAATAAATATTATAAAGCTGTTTAATGATGCAACAGAAGACTTTCCTGAGTCGTCTGAGTACTGTTAAACTCAATGTATTATTTCTGACACACATTGGGGGGGAAGCTTTTTTTTACTGCGGCTTGTGATTCATGCAAAAGCCACTTAAAGAAATGGATGCTTGTATGTTATCACAACGCTGCATGCATGTTTAAAGATCACTGAGATATTTTAGTGATGTGCATGATATGTCTGCTGACTTCCACGGGGGTTGTGGAGGATGTTGAAAATCTTCAACTCTGTAATATATGCAACATTTTTCCTTTGACTTGTCCTACACAAGTATCCTGATTTTTAATGTGGTTTAAGCTCATCATTGATTTACTTCTACTAATAATTCATAAACTGTCTTAGCTTTTAATGATGCATTATTGTCAGCTTTGTTATACAGGAATAATTTATTACAAGTCATGTTTTAAATTTGATATTTGTTTAATAGAAAGTCTGCAATATTGTAGAATAGTTCAAAATATCAGCTGTTATTTTTGCAACCTGCACTTTAAAGTAATCATATTAAAAATATTAAAATCTATTCCTTTTGGTCCAGAAGATGATGCACACATGAAATACTAAAACTAGCTTCAACATGAAGATGACTAAGGCCCCAACTAAACAAAGTCTAGTTTGGTTATATATTACCCCTTTCCCACTGGCCGAAAAACCTGTTTAAACCCGGGAACACTCAGTTTTCAGTGGCAGTGCGAACAGAAGACTGACCCGTTTAAAACTGTGTCAAACAACTCAGCAAGGACCCGGGTTATAATCGCCTTCTAACAGATTGGCTCCAATCGGCATTATCGGCACTAAATCCAATGTTTTTAAGCATTATGACCCATAAGCATTGTCTCTAATTTATTCCTTTTAAATTAATGTACAGTATGATGTGGAGAGACCTTCTAAAACTGTCTTGAGTCTGCTTTTAGGAGATAAATTCAGTTTGATCTTGTTTAACCGTCCTATGCATGACATCATCAAGTTGTTTAGCTATCATTAAAATGTATATTTTATGGTCTAGATTTAGGACTGATGTTGGACCATTCTGGCAACAGCTTAATCTGCTATTATTTTTCCTTTAGAATAAACATAATATTGTCTTCTTTCCATAACAAGGGAACCTCACCTCCTTTAAGAACCCAGTTATTGACTGCTTTCAATCTAGGAGTTAATTCCTCCCTTTATGCCTTGTACCATTCATAAATGTGCCAGGACTCTTACCAGGTTTTAGATTTTTTTATGTAATTCATTTTTCTGTCTTCTCTTTAATTACCATACAGTTTTCCTATTTTGGGACTTTGAAAAGAGTCAGACTAATCAGAAAGAGGCAATCAGAAAAGCTTTTTCATGATAGACACTTTGCTGGCGTAAATATAAAAATAAAATCGTATTTGATGTGACAGAGTTTCATGCCAATCTTAGTTCTAATTAACAGGTCAGAACCAATAATGATGAGCATTTTACTGCATTTGCTTGTCTATTTCAAATCCTAAACAACAATTTACAGATTGGAATATAATCTCCAGTCTATGGCAGGGTAAAAAAAAAAAAAGCCTAGGATGAGATCCGGTACATTAAACATTTAAAAGGACAGGGACAGTTTATCTTCACGGTGTATGAAGGACTTCTGCAATTCTGCTCACCCAGACCATTTGTTTACATAATTCCAATTTCAAATCTTGGTGGAGAGATATTATAGGGGACTAAGGGCATCTCAAATCAAGCCATGATAGCAGATAGTAAATTACATACACAACTAATTAATCACGATAAGCAGTGAATAAAATTAACATTCAAGAACTGGAGGTGTGCAAGAGGTACAAACTAAACCATACTGGAAACGTGCTAAGATAGTATGTCTTTAATACGGAGCTTTTACCTAATTGTAATGACCCAAGGTTTTGACAATGGATATCAAAGAGACTTATTTCCTATTATAAAATAGATTATAGGGGAGTTATTAAAGTTCAAGACAATAAGACAAGAAAGGGCTTAAATAGGGTTTTAGATATTTTCAGATAAGAAACTGATAAAATGAAAATGTGGGGGCTGATGTTCAAGAAAACAAAAACATAATAAATCCACCCAGGACAGGACGCCAGTCTGTCGCAGGGCAACACATGGACACACACAAATACGTACAACCATGCTTGCACACACTCACAACTAGGGACAATTGAGAGATGTTTTTAGACTGTGGGAGGAAGCCGGAGTACCTGAAGAGAACCCAAGCATGTACGGGGAGAACATGCAAACTCCATGCAGAAAGACCCCAAGCAGCAACTGAAAACTTCTTGCTGCAAGGCAACAGCGCTAACCACTGTTCCACCGTACAGCAAAAAATGAAATATTATATATATTTGAAATGGCCTACAGCACTAATATTACTTTCAACAAACATGTGGCCTTGTTTGAATCAAAGTTTCCAAGAAAACAAATCACTGAATACTTTATGTGTAAAACAAAAGTGGGGAAAGGAAATTGGCTCAGTGATAGATGAGAAAGATCGGGAGTTGTTATGTAAAATGCAGTGGAAAATGACCCACTCATTTGATTGGAGCGTGTTTGGTTGGAGAAATGTCATTCTTTTTTTTTCTTAACCAAACATAAAAAACATAAAAATATAGGAACTGGCTGCTGGAGATTATTCTGCATTCTGTAAGCTAATCACTGCCACTTATTCTGAGCTGTCGAACATTTCCCTACTCTGGCAAGACTTTAACAGATTTTTGAAAAAGATTTTTCAAACTCATAGTCCTTTTGATTTATTATAAGCCTCGAAACTCCAAACATGACTTCTAATGCAGACAAATGTTTTATTGACATAATTTTTATCTAGTTTAAAGCTGATGAAACATTGACATTAGGTGGTTTCAAACAGACATACCTTGAATGAAAAAGATTCCCAGTAGTACAAAGCAAGTATTTTTGATGGACAGACGCTTCCTAGGTTTCTGTGACTTCAGAAGGATACATTTGAAAAGTTTTGGTTAATATCAACCCATTATATAAAAAGTTAAAGACAGATTTTGTTTAGTACATTATACACTAATCACTTTTAAGAAATAGCAAGGTTGGAAAAATAATAGCTGTTCATTTGTTCAGCTTTTTTTCAAATATTGGTAGCAAATTTTATTCGTTGTAACAATCTTGAAAAACTGAATTTACTGCCATAAGTGTTAAGCTGTGATTGTAACAAAATTGTCTGTAGGGATATACTTTTATTGATAAAAATGTACTGCTCCTCTGTATACATTTTTCATAATCACTTTCACTTCAGTTTCAAGCATCAAGGCTAAAGAAAAGAAGTAAATCTGTTGAATTATATAAGAGGAGAGTGTAAAAACTTTTGCATTTGAATTGTAAATGCCTAATTTCTGTCAGCAGAGGTGTACATCTGCTTTATACATTGTGTGGGGCGGAGTTTTTAAATAAAGTCCAGGTTTTCATGACTTATCTGGCTAGGGTTTGGCAGAGTATCATTTTATGTGGCATCTCTACTGAAATAAAAACAGATATGTAATACTGTGATGGGAACATAAGGACTTTCAAGATAGTATTGGTGCATTTGGCTCTAGAAATGACAATATTTGAGTTTGACTTTTTTAATCATGCCAAAAACTTGAGAAGCATGTCCAAGCTTATTCTCCTGATCAGTAAGGCCTTAAGCCTTGCAAATTCATTTTTTTTCTGCTATGTAATACCGTGTTTTCCTTTCTCTTCGTCTCTTTATGCATTGGGGAACACAGAGTCTGACTTAATATCGTTTTCCAATCACCAAAGGCTGCAGGGCAAGGACTTCTGACTGGTCTGTTTTGTTCCAACTAATACCAAAGAGAGGGGAGAGGAAATAATAACCCTGGTGGATCATAATAGCTGTAGTGATCATTCTGCAGTCATTTGCCTCCAGTGCACTGTAACCACAAGCTGATGTTGTGTCTGCTTTTCTACTCTGCACAACACAGAACTACACCACCGTTACAAGCTTTACAACACCCTTTGCATCCTCCTTGTCCATCTGAAATATGTTCAGTGCCAGATGGTTATCTCACAGGGCTAAAAAAGGGGAGTAATTTGAGGTATGATCAGTGGAAATTTATCTCTAAAAACACACGTCGGCTGTAATTAAAATCCTGTCCGAAGAGCTCCAGACTCGGAGAAAATGGATAATTCACGATTTTAGCAGAAAACCTTCAGTATGTTAAGATTCAGGGACATATGTTCTCTCCATCTTGTTCCCCTTTCTCTTTGCTGCCCATCATTGGTTTTTTTTTTGGTTGTTTTTATTTTTATGAATATGAGGGTGGGAAAGGATTGGAGGTAGGATGTCATTATTAACTCATAAGCCGGTTAATGCTGTAGCACTCTCATCCCTCAACTTAGATGAATATTTCCATCATTTACATATCAGTTTAATTTCCTGTGTTTTCCTCTTCTTTCTGCCCACTCCTTCATTAAATGCAGCAATGGCTTGCTGGTTAAACATGTTTTCCCAGCCTGAAAACACATTACTGCACATGGCACACATGGGGGAAAAACAGGTAAACAATGGATGTCTTGGCCTGTGTAATAGGCCACCAGGAAGTATTCTCAACCCTTCATTTGCTCCACATTTTTTTGCATGGCAGACCTTTTCTTCAAAAGATTTTAATATTTACTCTCAAGAATCTGCATGTAATAACCCAGATTGAGAAGAAAACACTGGCAGCAAACACAGCTTCATTTCTTCTTGGGACTGTTTCTGAAAGCTTGGCACATCAGTTTCTTTTTAAGGTACAATCATTTTCTCCCCTGCAGGTGGTAAAATACAGTTATGCTGGACAAAGTGTCCAAATGGATTTAAGTCAATGCTCTTGATTGGTCACTCGAGGGACAATCATAGAAAGCTCCCAAAGACACGTCTGTGTTATTTTGGCTTTTCCCTTCAGCTCGTTGTCATCTTTTAAAGAGAAAATGTTGCAGTTGTCTGTATTTCAGAGGACTCTGTAGCTGGCTTTCTTGAATAATCAGGCATCTTGAAAGCCTGTTATCATCTCATACTTTATGCAGATTAAAGGCCCAGTTCCAGATATAGGAAATTGTTCTGCACAGCATGATGAAGAGGCACTTTTTCCCTAAGACATAACACTACAAGTTCAGGCAAAAAGAAAAGAAAAAGTTTTTAGGTTTCATCAGAACAAAGATGTTTCTGTTACTCCTGGTTGGACATAATATGTTACTGTGTGTTTTCGTAAAATTAAAGCAGAGCCATAAAAAACGTAAAATGGATGGAGGATGTAAATGTTTAACACTTAAGTCACAGATGAAAATTCACTCTAGGTCAAAATCCAAGGGAAAAAAGGTTAACTTTTAAATGCCTTGAGTTGACTGAAGCATAAATCACTGTCTCTAGGTGGAATCTAAACAGTACAGCTTGTTTCGGTGTTAGGGAGGCTTTTTTTTTATTCATCTTTTGCTGCTTTTAGTTTATTTTTTTTCTTTGGGAGATGTTTTCATTTTATTTTCATCTTATTTTACATCATGTTAGTTTCTTTCCTTGTTTCTTTCTAGTCTTTATCTGATCAGTATCCTTCCTGTCTCCCTCACCTCATTATCGTGATCCTTCTCACCTGTATCCACTTCTCTTCTGATTGCCTCACCTACCTGCCTTGCTGTTGTCCATCTCTCCCTTCTATTATTTAAGCAGAACATTTCCTACTCCTGATAGCTTGTATTTTAATTTTCATGAAGATCCTGAAGATCTACCATGCTGCTCTCAACCGTGTTTGCATTTTGGTACCTTACCAGCACTCCACGTGTAGATAGTTGTGTCCCATTAGAAACTGTGCCATATCAACTGAAAAAAATGCACAGAGATGGATATCTATAAAGTTGCAGAAGCATCTTGTGGCATACTTTGATTAAAATCTACCCATTCTGTTAATATTTGAATGTTGCATGTTCTATTGGGAAAAAAATTTTCTTTTTTTTTTTATAGAAATTTTCTGAAGGATCAAAAGTAAGGCTCTGACCTTACAAAAAACCATTCGAATACTTTTCCGTAGGAACTGTATACCTTTTGTCACAAGCAGCACACACCGGTGTAAACTGAGGCAGAAGCCATGCAGGCGGAGCAGCTCCGTGGCCTGCTGTAGCTCTGTCAGGATTAAACCAGTGATCAGAGAAATGAAAGGGATGCTGTCAAACCGCATAGGCTCCTTTACACATCATCCTCAATAATTACACCCTCTCCTTCCTTTGCTTCGCTTCTTCCACTTTCATAACCCGCTACCTGTGTGTAAAATGCTTGACTGGCACCTAGCACATAAAATAGGAGCTTTTACGAAACGCAAACGTGCTTGAATTAAACCCTTTTCAAATTTTTTTTTTTTTTTGAAAATTCCTCTGTGGTAGAAAGATACACCTGCATCTAGGTTTGTCTGGGATTCGTGCACCAGTGAGATAAACATGTTTGGGTTTGCATGTGTGCCAACATTGGAATGCATCTGCACACCTCCTGCTTGAGGAGGATGAACATGTGCACGGCCAACATGTGGCTTCTCCACTCGACCTGCAGGGGGACCTTTGCAGCTAACAGTTTCAATCTGCGTCTGCGGGCTCATGAATGTGATCAAATATTCAGCTGCAGCAAAGTGTTGCATGGTAGGGCCTGAAGTGTAAAGTGAGTTCAAGGTCCCTCTCTTCCAGTGAGAGCCATATGTGACCTCTGGTGTGAAAGTCAAGAACTACCAGATTCAAGCTGCCAGAGCAAAATCTCTTTCATTTTTCAGGACTTTTATTTTTGTTCTGCTTGGCATGGGAAAAATGGCTTTAATGTGTCTATGCATACAAGTGCACGAACATCAAGTCCAGTCTGAATTGCCATATATGTACTTTTTTGCATGAGAAGGGGTTTCCTTTTATCTATGCTGCTTTTCATTTTTAACAATATAAGTAACATTAAGTGTCACTATTCACTATTACTTTGTTCCACATTAATTTGTTCTTTGTTCTAAAACAACTAAATGTATTTTGTTTATCTTAAGATTACAATAACATTCTCTTTAATGTTTCTAAAGCTTTCTCTTTGGCCCTGTGCTTGTGCTTGTTCATAGATCTCTGGTCTACTACCAAACTATTAGTTTTTAGTCTCAGCCATTTAACATTGACCTATGAGAGACCTAAACCCCAAAAGGCTCCTTAAGTTTCTAGGATGAACCAGTGTTGTCCCTACACAAAAGAATAAGTAATCAGAATAAAAAAAATCTTAAAACATCTAAAACAGAGACACAGACAACAACAAAAAGACCATCAGAATCCATGAACATAGAGAGATATAAGTGCTGCTCTCCAAGTGGGAAAAGTCCTCCTGGCTAAAGAGAGCATCTCCAAATAAAGCAAATAGGCTGAATGTTGGAAGACAGAAAGACGTTGATGTTTCCAGGGTTTTGGCTTCACCTACATTCTACCCTGCTGCTAATATTGTTTCAATGGGTTGGATTTAAGACATTTTAAGCATTGTGCATTATGTATTTTGAGCCCCTACATGCTTTAGAAGTGTTCATGCTCTAACACACCTTTAGTTTGATTGGTGGTTGATAAACAAGCTTTTTCTTAACAGTAATCTTTTTAAATTGATGTGTTAAAGTAAAAAATGCAGGGCAGTGTGCCTTGAGGAGAGGTATTAAAAAAAAAGAATTTTTTTCAGGGAAACATAGACTGTGGATGGGTCCAAAACCAGCGCGAAGGAGGCAGAGGTCACAACTTTACAACCACATACTGTACAGTTTTATTGAAGTTAATCTTAATCCTGTTTCATCATTGCATATTTATTGCTAGAAAAAAGAAATTCTTCCTCTGCAGAAGTTGCTGTTAGAATTTAAACACAACAAACATGTAGAGGCACCTGTAGTCCCACTTGAGTTTAAATTATGGATCAAAAATGTTAAACAATAGTAACTCTTCAGTCAGAGAGTAATTAAAAATATTCGGACTAAATCCATTTATAAAACAACAAACAGAAAGGCAGTGTAAAAAATGCATAGCATACCATAAAGCAATCATGAGAAGATATTGTGCTAACTTAGTATCTAAAAGAAGCAGAGTCTAGCGTTGAGTTTGTGTTTATTATAGGCAATTAGAATTGGCTTTCCGGGCCACAGCCTACCGATAAGGAATTTTACTTTTGTTCCACTTTGCTTCATTTATAATAACATTTCAAATCTAAATTCCTTAATTTACTTGTTAGTAAAAAGGATTTTTGAAAGGGAGATTTATTTTACAAAAGTAACAAATAATTAATTATAAAACACTTTTTCTAAGAAAACTGTGAACATTTTTTAAACACCAGTGCCAATTTTTTTTATCAACCCATTTTTGTCTCCAAGAACTTTAGAGGAACAGATAACAAAGATTTTTGAAAATAAAATCTGGTACAATAAAGAAGTAGTTTAGATGTATTTTTAACCAAAAAAATGAAGTAAACAATTCTTTATTTCCAAAGTGCTTTTTTCCTAATAGATTTTTTTTTGTCTTAGTTTAATTCATGCAACACAGCACTGTGAAAGACTTATGCTGGTCGCTAATTCACTGTGCTACAACAAGAAACAAGATGTCCCTTTTGTTGTTGGTAAATTACAGGCTGCCGGTTATCAGCAGCTCTGCATGTTTGCAACTGTACTCTAATTTGTGTCGTTCTTAGTAGGCTGCTTTGGTCATTAGTGAGATGAGCTCATTGCACCTGTGTTTTTGGATCAGTGTTAATTCCTATCATCCATTAGTGATGCTTATGATTAGCCACCACGTGCAGCTTTTGTGTTGTTGGTTGAATCCAAATCGTAGAAAGCTGATCAGATCTGTCTAATATTTGTTACCTATGCCTCTGTTAAACTTAATGTAAACACAAGCCTAAATCAAATGCATAGAATGTGCTTTTTTTACATTTTGTGTGCCCTTTTTTATTGCTAATGACTTTGCAAAACAATAATTAATCTGCGTTTCATGTAACTGATTATTAAACTTGAGCAATGAGTGTGAAATAAATGTAAATCTCCTGGTTTGAAATTAGCCTTTCAAAGCTCAGTATTTGGGATGAGTTCTTGAGACTGTTAGCTTAAAATGAGGTAACTCAACTTCCTAATTGTGTGTCTGAAGCCCACGGTTTGTATTTACAAAGATTTTCATTCCCCTCCAAAGGGCTTCTAACATAGCCTAAAAATGTACCAAAGAGATTTAAAGTTATTCAGTTATTAAGAGGAGCTCTGAGCAATGAGGGGACACAAACTTTTATCTTTTAAGGACCTGCTGTGTCTCTTTTTGCTGGGTGTGGATCTCAGAGGAAAAGAAAATGAGATCTAATAAGTGGCAAATAAATCTGCTAGATAACAATGAGATTTTCATGACACTGGAGGATTTTTTTGCCTATTACTACTACTTTGGACTATTTGAAGTGTGCTTGGCCTATATATTTAATTTCATATCAAATTAAATCAAATTTGATAAACACAGTTTTGAATCTTCAAATGATGTTCTCCAAATCTGAAGGTGTAAAAGTTTTTATAGTGACCAAGTGAGTTTTTCACCCAATTGAAGAATCCAATCCAATTCAATGTACAAGCAGTATGAAAAACAAAGCCAAATATCAACCTCACTGAAGTTTTAGTATTTCATACTTTTAAATACTGAGCCTCAAAAATGATATTCATTTTCACAGTTTACCTATTTTCAGGCATCCTTTTAGTATTATTTTCCTACACTTATTCCTAAAAAAAAATACCCAAACCACATAGACCACCATGAAAAAAATCACTGAATAAAAAACAATAGACATAGTTCTTGATGTACAAATAAGGAACATATTTTTCAGATTTACAGATTTCATGTCCCATTTTTATGCCACTTTCAATGTTCCCACCTTTTGCTGTAAATCAGTAAAAATAAAATATTCGGGATACATTTACCCATTTAACATAACAAACATCTAACTAAAAGTATTGTATTTTTATTTTAATAAGTGCCCAAGTTCTCAATTTATCATAGAGATTTTAATAGCCAATGAAACATGACAAAAACAAGGCTTGACAGGGTAAAAGAGGGGAATGTCATGGGTAACTGTCTCTTATACTGTGTTTATTTAAAAATCCACATGTAAAATCCACGACATGTAAAACGGTTCTTTTGATTTAATCATTTCATGGCAGGAGAATCAAAACCGCTTCAATTAAATTTTGGAGGTGAACAATTACCAAGCTGTAAATAACGCAATGAGTGGAACAGCAATGACTTTTGCTAATTAAATGTATTAAATATACCCTACAGCCATAGGTATTTGCTTAATTTGCTCTTAAGCCAAAGGATTTTATGTCAGCGCCTCTTGAAAACAAGAAAAAATGCAGCTATTTGAGCCTTTCCACAAGCTTTAGAGGTGTGTTCATGAGACCTTTGTACCATTTTTATATATTATAATTTAATTTTCTTCAAAAAAGCTCAATAAAGGAGCTGCACATGTGTCTAAAATTAATTTGTTTTTAATTGTATAAGGTTTCTCAAGTTTGAAAACTTTATGTTAGGTAGAAGTGCAAGTTGACTAGAACAGTAGAAAACTGAGAGAAAAGCTTTGGAGCAAAATAATAGTCCTCGGACATTTCCCCATGTTGAGCATCTACTATATGTATAGGCACCTGCAGTGGCTAAACTAATCAACAATGAGGCTACTGATAAATAAGATTTGTATTCTTCATTTTGTTTCACTAAGTGACTATCAAACTTTTGAATGTGCAGTTTGCATTTTTCTAAGAATCTAAATTGACGTTCAAACTGTGTTACAAGTAATTGCTGTAGCTATATACAGTCATTAATTTCAATTTGTATCAAATTTATTTGTGGAGTTACCTTATTTTCTTTTAGCTTTACTTAAGTTTGGAAGAACAGACATGTCGCCCTGCTCAATTTGAAAATTGTTGTTTTGTTTCTTTGTTTTCCTATCAGCAGATGCAAAAGGCTTGCTGTTGAGTTCGAGGGCAGATTTGTTTTTATCTATAAATGAGCTTAGAGCAAAAGGCTACTGATATATAGTAAAGTTTTTTTCATTCATTTATACAGAAGACGTAGCATTGGAAAGAGATGTCACAAACACCTCGGCAGAATCCTCTCAATGTGGAAGAGAAGCGGCTCTACTCTGGACCTCTACCTGATGACTGAACTCCTCAAACTGTCTCTAAGGGAGTGCCCAGATATCCAGGCATACCTGGATTAATAGGGTTAACCAGCTATGACAGACAGGAAAGAGCTGGTTTAAGTTAAGAAATTAATGGTGTTTTGCATAGAGACAATTCTCCCATTCTGTAGTATTTGTAAGTTCAATCCCTAACTCTATGTTCTCTCTGCTTTACCCGTCATAGTAGCTTCATTTGGTCTGTTCCTGTTTGGCTGTGGCACTATCCTGGAGAGAAATATCGGCTGGGCTGCTGCAGTCAAAACCTTAGATTAGAAATGATGGAGTTCTTAGTCCTTTTTCTCTCTTAGACATAATTATGTGCTCAGCTTTTACTGTGACCAACTGTATGTTTTTTCTTTTATCTCTATGTCCGTTCTCTATGTTTGCTTCTGTCTACTTGAACACCAATTGGCCTGGGCAGATGGCTGCTCACACTCAGTTTGATTCTGCCGAAGGTTTCTTCCTGTTAAATAAAAAGTTTTTCCTCTCCACTCTTGCTACATGCATGCTTGGTTTGAGGGATTGCTGTCAACTCGATGAGTCAATGCAATCATCTGTTTTTTCCTGAGATAGAAAGCTTTGACTGTATGATCTTATTGAATTGTTTCTGTAAAGTGCCTTGAGATGACATCTGCCGTGAATTGCCGCTATATAAATAAACTGAACTAAATTGGTGCCTCTCCAGAGATGGAAAATGTCTCATAATCATAACCAAAATTATTAGAAATGACTAAGGCGTAATCTGGGTTCCCAGGAGTCGACTGCTTATCCAGCTCAATCTTTATGGTTTTGTAGCTCATACACAAACTTATGTGTATTGTATTTAAATGAATTGATTTCAAATAATGTGTTAAAAATTCTGTAACTGTCCTTGTATTTTTTTTCCAAAGTTCAGTCTCTACCAATAGATGCACGGGGGAAAGGTTTTACAAAGTTGCAAGAAGACGATGAGGAAACCAGAGCTTCCAGCTGTTTGTTTCCTGCACTTATCAGTTAATCAGTGGGTCAGTGGGTTTCTGAACTACAGATTTTCACTTCATTAATGTGATTGCTCTAACAGAGAATCTTAAGAGTTCCCACTGTTTGCACTGCCATAGACACACACACCGACACACACACACTCTACAGCTTGCAATACCCCTTCGGGCCTTTCACTGGCTGCACGGGCAATCGACCTCGTCCGACCAATTAAAGGCTGAGCTTAGTTCCTGATCGATGGCTGAGGCTGGGTGAGGCAGGCTGTAGGCAGCTTCTCTGGAGGATCCACTCTGTGGTCTCCATGGTCTGATAAAAGTTTTGATTTGGTGTCAGTAAGGCACCTCATTTCAGGATCATACTGACTGTGAAGAATGCAGTAGTTGATGTATGAAATAAGTAAATCTGTGACAGTGGCCTGGATTTTAAAAGCACACAGAAAGAAACCAAGTAGTCAGAGTATTTACTTCCACTTCAACTGCTAAATCCCACAGAATGAGTGTTATTTTTATTAGTGCTAAAATTAGGTATAGACGTCTAGAAAAATCTCTGTGATTAAATATATTGATGAACTCACTGAGAGCACAGAGTATTTCCTATTTTCATTACTGTAACTTTTAGGCTAATTTGCATTTGGATGCTTTAAGCAACAGTAAGTTGACTAAACTTTTATCCTGTTATTCTGTACATTTTACCAAAATATTTTAAATATAAATAACAAACAAAGTGTTTTTTTTCCCACAAATGGGTTTTACAGAGTAATAGCAAGTCCTACTAAGTCAGAACAATAATGCTCATTAAAATCACCTTTATCTCACAGTTGTGCAAATGTTTATTTCAAAATCTATTTTGACTAAAACCTCAACCAATGACCATACATTAATTGGACTTGGCAACATGTCAGAAAACCAGAAAACGATATTCACAGTTCTATCTTTTATAATACATCATAGAGATCCCGAAGCTGCAAAATGGCCGCTTACCACCACACTACCACCACTAGTTAACACTCCGATGTTCATTTTATGAGAAACTGTTAGTTTTATGACAAGTTTAACAAATAGTTAGATCTTGTTGTGGTTCCTGAAGCATTTTTGGAATAGGTTTGGTGGGCCATCCACCACTGCAAATGTTTCATCAGTGTTTTGTCTTTTCTTCTGTTGTTGATAATGGTTCTCACTCTAGTTCTGTTGAGTTTAAAATTTCACCTTATTAGGTTTTCTAGAACTGATAAAATTGTTTTTGTTTTATGTATTAGTCAATTTCTTTTGAGTTGGTTATTGTATGAATCTCTTCAAGATCTTTAAATTTTTGAAGGACATTCTTGATTCTTCAGGTTTAGCAGTAAACTGTGGCCTTTGAAACAGAATCCCATCTTTTTGTGGTTTATTAGGGAAAATCAAAAATTTGAATGAGGGGGCAATTGAAGTTTGTTGTCCAGCTTTATTTCATTTTGTTATCAATTTTTTTTATTGTTAATTATGATCAATATTCTATCATTTATTTATTCGTTTTATTGTCTTAAATAGTTCATAATTATGTATTATTTAATTACATATTTGCAACTGCAATGTATTTTTCTCTTAGTTTTCATTTGCTTTTCATGTACAGCACTTTGAATTGCTTTGATACTAAAATGTGCAATATAATTTAGACTAGAGAGCAAGGACATGGAGTCATAGTCAGTTAACTCAGAAATACCAAATTGAATAATCGATATTGTTATTGAAATTTTTACGGTTATAGTGATAAATACACAAAATGTTATGATTAAATTAAAATTATATACATCTTACTCCACTGAGTGCAAACAAAATCTTGGTAAATTTGACATATCTGCTTGTTTTTTCCTCATATCTTGGATTCAAGACAAAATTTATGTTGTAGTTGAGCATGATACATTCTCAGGTGATGGCTAAATTTCTGTGACAAGGAAGAAGAGATTCATAGGCTTAATCAAAAGCTCACAAACAGTGAAAGAACCAAAGTCTTTAAATGCTGAGAACCTAAATTATCTTTCCAATGTTTCTTTTCTATTTATAGGATCACAAAGAGACCTTGAACTTGTGGGCTGTCTATGTGTAAGAGAGCAACTTTATAAAAAATAAATGAACAACTTTAGTCAATCTCACCAGCCAGACCTTTCTTCCTTCCTTCATCAGCAGCGAGTGAAGGAGAGGAGGGTGTTAAGTAAAGAGTCGCTGATCTGTTTTTCTCCACCTCAGACATCACACCAGCGAGCCTGTCACCCACACAGCCAATATCACAGTCAGACCACACACCGGGTTCAGTCACAGGGCAGGGAGTGAAAAAAAGGCGGGAGGAAGGATAAAATGAGAGAGGAGGAGTAAAAGTCAACAAGGGTAAAGATGTGCGACTGGTGCATGTCCCTATAGCCCAGAGCAGTAAGCCATCTGTTCATACACAGAACTGTCTTCAGCTTTTCTTATATGGCTTCCACCTCTTTACCTTTTCAGTCGCAGTTTTAATCCTGCATACATTTGTAAATTGACAATAGTCAGTCATTGAAGGAGAAATAAAGAAAGGAACTGGTGTAAAGGGAGAACTGTAAGAGGTGTGAGAGATGGAGTAGCAATCTATGGAAAACTGTATCAGAACTGCTCTGTATGAATAAACCAGTGCAGCTTTTTAGACGAGAATCCACCTGACAAGATCTGACACATTGCTTCATTGCTGTAAGAACCGGTGAAGTATTGCAAGATGCAACATCGGAGCAGCATTGCTGCTAGTTTAGGATTATTCCATTGTTTCTGAATAGGTTGCAGAATAAGGTATAATCCATTTTCTATTGGGATGAACTGAAGGAATTTTAGAATAGTCATAAATTATGTCGTAGAAACATTAATCCTTACAACACAAAAGCAAGGTTGTGGCATTTGAGTCTTTCTCAACTCCCTGTATGTAAAAAGCAGATTTCTAATTCATCTTCACTTCATTTCTAACTTTTATCTGCAAACATTCCCACAGAGAATTAAGTTCCCATAAGTTCCTGGCAATTAAGTTCCTATTTGGGCTCACATTAACAGAACAGACTGAGACTACGCATAAACACATTTTTTTCCATGAATTACTTTCCATGTCTAAAGATTTAATGTTTTAACTCAGCCTGTGTTTTTAACTTCAAGAATTCATCTAGTATTATGTGGAAATGGGAAATAAATATTTTATTGTAATTTAATGTGATAGATTTTCAAGTAGTACAAATTTTTATGGCTAAAAAAAGTTTAGAACAGGGGTTCAACAATTATGACAAAATACGTATATATTTAATGGTGCAAGTGTATTCACCTCCTTTTACTCTGATATTCTTATTACTCTGATAATGCTAAAACTATTTTCTCTGATCACATCATTGTGATAGGGGCTGTACAGTGGAACACTGGTTAGCGCTGTTGCCTTGCAGCAAAAAGGTTATGGGTTCGGTTCTGGGTTTGGTTTTTCTGCATGGAGTTTGCATGTTCTCCCCATACATGCGTGAGTTCTCTCCGGGTACTCTGGCTTCCTCCCACAGTCCAAAAACATGACTGTTAGGTTAATTGGCATCTCTCAATTGTCCCTAAATGTGAGTGTGTGTGTGCATGGTTGTTTGTCCTTGTGTGCCTATATGTTTCTCTGCGACAGACTGGCGTCCTGTCCTGGGTGTACCCTGCCTTATGCACATAGTCTGCCAGAGATAGGCACCGGCAGGATAGGCCCAACCGTGACCCTGACGAATGAAGCGGGAGAAGATGGATGGACATCATTGTCATAGTGTGAAACATGGTGAAGCCAATAAAATGTGGTAGGGATGCTTTAACAGCCTTAACAGCTAGTGACAAGTTTTTAAAATGACTTAAGCTAGATACAATCAGGGAGGAAAACCTTTTAGATGTTCACTTTGATCGAGGTTCAGTCTTTGACGTCAGGGAGTCTTTACCTTTTAGATGTGTCCCTGATCCAAAAAAACAGTTCAAACGACCAGATAATTAGCAAGAATCTAAAGAGAATCTCACTGAACTTGAGAGGTAATCCCGTCATTTGATTTGGGTGTGTAGAAGCAGAGACAGATCTAGAAGATGCAGGGCATTTGGTCTCTGGGGATTGGAATTTAAGTGGTTTTGATCAAAGCTCCTCTGTGTGTCAGAGAGGTCTTTTTAAAATCTAGACCTATTAAGAATCTGGGACCAGACCTGTAAATGTAACTTCACAGATGTTTCCTATCCGATCGAATTATATATTGAGCCATTTTGAAAAATAAAAGTTCAGTTTGTAGACACAGTTTGCGAATTCTGACAGAAAAGACCTGGTGAAGAGAAAAGATGCATGTATTTTTTACGATGCACAAAGGAAGAGAAAGAAAGGAAATCTTAGTTTAAAGTCCCACAGTGGGGAAATTTGTCCCCTGCATTTAATTTTAAGGAACAGTGTCCTGCCACACACTAATATATGGAGCATTCTTGGGTAAAGGATCTTGCTCTGGGATCCAGAAAGACAGTCTGAAGTTGTGGCATCTCCTAGACAAACTACTAGGCACCACTAGGCCACCACTCAATGAACTTCCTCCATCCCTCCGACTATTGCCGCTGTTTTCAAGCAGGAGTAGATTTTTACTGGAGCGACACTCATTGGTTAAAACAGGGCTGCCCAAGTTCATAGACCAAGAATTACTATCCTTTAACTTTTAGGTCAATTTCTATTCAAACACACCTGAATATAACTGAATTCCCAAGGCCTGTCATTCAGCTCAACAGAGTAAAAAGCCACTCATTTAAATCAAGTGTGTTGGATAAGGGATACATCTAAAAGTTACAGGAAGGTAGTTTTTAAGAATTGAACAGTGCTGACATAAAAGAAGCATTGTATGAGCAAAACTTGTCTGAAGAGGCACTTTAATCTAGTTTGGACAGCTAGACTGACCTACACAGCACAGGGTGTAAGTGATCTGGTAAGGCTCAATACTCTTTGGTCTGAAACAGACTGGGCCAATAATGCAGCGACTCCTTCTTTGTAACCATAATCTAAATTGCAGCTTAAACAGAGAGATGTTTTAATAATGCCCTTTTTTGTGTGATAAAAAATGTTTATTTTATTAACATTTCAACAACTGGCTCTTGTAAGAACTTTTCTTTAAAAAAAAACAAAAAAAACAAAACACTATTGCATAACTGACATTTTTGCATCATTGCATCAGACCTCAGACCTCACCCCAAAATATACAATAGGTGTGACCAACACCTACAGTATATTTATCTTGGCGTTCCCCAATTAGAACTGAAGAAGCCTCTTGGATAAGAGGTGAAACGTCTTCTAGAAAACTTTTTTTTCTAGAAAAAAAGAAACAATTAAAATTCCACATGAATATTTTTGAATAAAATAAAATGGCAGTGGCAGATCTAAACACGTGAAATACTCATTGCAAACTAAATGTGAAAACTACTCAGTCTCCTCCGGATTTTAATATGCCACGCATGAAAACTTTTCCTTTCTTAACTCCAGTCCTTGAGATCCAGTGCCCATCATGTTTAAGATGGCAAATTAACAGGCTTTTGTTGAACAGAAATGACTTAAATCAAGTGGTTTGGAAGCAGAGAAACATCTACAAGAGGCAGGACACCGGCCCTCCAGGATTAGAGTTGAATGCTATTACTCTAAGGTCTGTTTCATTGTAAGGAAGTTAACCTTAGCAGCAAGTTTTCAGTGGCATTATTTTAATATGAAGAGTTACAGCTTTATTGTTGGCAGGTTTGAAGTCTGACACTTTTTAACTCTTATTAATTACAATAAAATGGTTTGCGGTTCAGTGAAAATGAACCCAATAATCAGCCACAACTTTAGGATCACCCTGGAGGTGTAACATATTGACGATTCACTACAGCGACACCTGTCAAGAAGATAAATTTATTAGGCTGTGATTAAGCTGTTGGTTACATCTGATGGGCTAGAGGAGACTGGAAGAATTTGGACAAGCAACAAAAAAGAGTTACAGCTAGAAGCAGATGTTCACCGTTTTAGTACAATGTATGTTGTGGTTACATTGATCTCTTTTCATTGCAAATGTGATGAAAACGGTTCAGATTTTCACAAGCTTTTTGCACAGCAATTTAATTCAATTCAATTCAATTTATTAGCACAAGTTCACAACACATGTCATTTCAAGGCACTTTACAAAAACAATTCAATCTAATCAGGCAGTCAGATTAGTTAAAAGTTTTCTGTCTAAGGAAAACCAGCTGATTGCATCTGTTTCTTAATTCAACAGCAATCCCCAACACCAAGCATGTATTTAGCGACAGTGGAGAAAAAAACTCACTTTTTACAGGAAAAAAACCTCCAGCAGAACCAGGCTCAGTGTGAGCAACCATCTGCTGAGGCCGACTGGGGTTCAAGGAGACAGAAGCAGACATTTGTGTAATTATTAAGTAATAAGGCAAAAAACCCTCACCAAATGTCTAAGGTAGGACTGTTAGCTATCCTCCATTACAAAGATCTATTGTTTGTTCAGGGCACAGTATTTAGTTTTTAGTTTTACCAAATTGGTTTTACTGATTAGCTTAACATTTCTAAGGTTGAAAGGCTTCCTTTCCATCTCCTAATCTTCCTAAGCTCCCTCCCCTGATTCTCAATAAGATATAAGTCAGCGATCTGGCTATGGCCCTTCAAAATGTGCTTGTTAAAGTAAAGAATTAAGCCTAAATTGGCTGAGGGTATGATAATTTCAGCATAACTGTGGGTCTAAATCAAGGCTGTGTTTAAATTTTACAATGACTCTTGTAAATGAGGATCAAATGTAGTATCAGGTGTTTAAATGGGATCCATAACTCAGTGGGACA
>JAUZNJ010063421.1:0-27253 GCA_034780135.1 Jordanella pulchra
CAGCAGATTTGGTCACATTTTCAGCAGACCCATAATAAATTTATGAAAGAACCAAACTTTATGAATGTTTTTTGTGAGAAACAAGTATGTGTTCCGATCACTCTATCACAGAAAAATAAGACTTGAAGAACTTATTGGAAACTAAAGACAGCCATGACATTATGTTTTTTACAAGTGTATGTAAACTTTTGACCACAGCTGTAACTGAGGAGCAAAAAATAAAAATAGAATGTCATACGGTAATCCTAAATATCAAGCACTGGGGGATTAAGAATAATAGTAGATTTCTTTTTAATACAGTTACCGAATGGGCACATAGCCATAGCTCTGTTGCGCCAACCATTCCTCCAGCTCTCAGCAGTAGTGACTTTACGGGATTCTTTATAAAAAAGAAAAAGATTTATTCTATTAAATATAGGATCGTGTTACCCTTCTAAATAATAAAAAGTCAGCATTATTGGAGGTAACTATAGAATCTAATCTGTGTTTGGACTGTTTTGATCAACAGTAGTTGAGCTTTCTGAGATATCAGAATTATTAGCTTTATCTAAGCCTTCAACTTGTTTGTTATATCTAGTTTTGACTAAACTATTTAAGGAAGTATTCCCTCTGATTTCCAACTCCATTTCATACAGCATTCATGTATCTCTAATGCAGAGTTATGTACCCCATGCTTTATGGTAGCTATTATCAAACCTTTACTTAAGAAACCTTCTCTCGATCTGAATTTCTTGATCGAATATAGACCTATGTCTAATCTTCCTTTCTATCTAAAATTCTTAAGAAATTAATTGCTAATCAAGTATGTGAGCATTTACACTGTGATTAACCACTTTAAGAGTTTATGCTGCATTCACACTTAATATCCTTTAAGCAGCAAAGAACTGTTTGCTGTTCCATCTTTGATGCTTGTCCAAAATATAGGTCAGATTAGCGACGCCAATCAGCAAAGTATGTTTGAAAGGGTCAGACATGCATTGGGAGGAGCTACCCTCTTCTCTTTGCTCATATCTTGTACAGCAGCAGATGAAATTCAAATATATGAAATTGAAAAAAAACTATCTTCTCCAGGGGTGATGCTGAGAATCTAGTAGATGAATTAGTTACTTCAAGGCTGGGATATCATAATTATTGCCCAGCAAGAAGTCCACAAATGTGGTTAAAACCCTTCAGCTGTTCCAAAATGCTGCAGCCAGAGTGATCAAAATGAGTTTTTCTCTTCTTTCCCTCCCCTTCATTGGATTCCTGTTAAATCCAGATTAGAATTGTAAATCCTCCATATGCTGCTATAGTCTTAGGTGGCTGGAGGACGTGGGGACTACTGCTCATCATTCTACTTCTACTTTTGATCTTCTGCTATTCTCCAATTCTGCTGTATTTATTAACTGAACTTCTAACTTTGTGTTCTATCTGCTTTTTCTTGTCATATGAGCTTCATGTGGCCTGGTACTCTGTTTGGCTGTGAGACCAACCCGGAGGGAGGCTGCTTGGCTGCTGCCACCAACAACTCTCATTATAGATCATAAAGCCGGGCCTGTTTTCAGCGCCTTGTCCTGTTTCTCTTCTAGACATAGCTATTGGTTTACCTTTTACTGTGATTAATCTCTGAGTTCATCTGTTTAATTGTGTCCTTTCTAGACACAGCCACCTATGGAGATAGTTTACAGTTACCTTTTCTAACATGCAAAGTATTTATTGATCAGTGCTCCTATATTCTTTTTGTGTGACTGCTTCTGTCTCCTTTAACCCCCAGGTGGTGGAGTGAATCCTGCAAAGTCAATAACTCAATGCAAATACCTGTAAATGGAAAACTTGAAACCAGTTGGTCTGTTTGATTTGATTGAATTATCTCTGTAAAGTGCCTTGAGATGAAATACTAAGTAGAAAATGCTATATAAATAAACTGAACTGAACATAATGTACAGTATAGGTAGACTAGAGGAGGATATAAGAGTAGCTAAGATCTTCAGAAAGTATTTATCTTTGGAGCTGAAATATTAAGATGACTGGTATCTCATAGTTTCTGTGCTCTTTATAACCACAGGAATTACTGATTACCTCCAATACCTGGAGTGCAGTGGTATACAAACCTTTCTGTCATATGCGCCAACATCAAAAAGTCAAAAGTAGTGTTGGTTCAAAACGTAACAAAAAAAGATTTAAGAAATTACAAGAAATATATTGTGAATCTTTCTTTGTTACCTGCTCATCAATAAACACATTGTGAGATATTTTGATTATACAAATAGTTTGATTATTTAGTACGAATGGGATATGAGAAAACAATTCTAGAGTCAAATGTAAAAGGGTTTTGAATGTTTGCTTTATCAAATGAAAGACATTCATTTTACAAATTGTTTTGTACTTGATCTAAAATAATATAAAGCAAATATCAATTTTAGCAATAGAAACATGATTAAGGTAGCTCTATTTTTTAAAATACTGGTTGTATTTAGCAAAGTTTAATCAATACAAATCTAATTTTGCCATATTTAATAGGGAAAAATCAATTTATCAACATCAAATATCTGTGCTCAAAGGTACAATTTACATCATTCTTAATTGTATTGGAGGGTGCAATTTGTACATCCCTGCTGTAGTGTGTTCTGATATTAGTATTTGACAGATTACCAAAACATCACTGCTATTGTAACCCAACCTCCTTCCTCCTATCAAACAAATTGCAGCTCAGGAAACCTTCCTTTAAATGAGAGGACCTCTATTTTACAGCTTCTCCAGACACTTTGCTCCTGGGCCCAGTTTTCCTGAAAAGCAACTTCAGTTTAAATTCTTGCCTAAATAACATTATTAATTGTCAGTCCAGGTAAAGCAGAGTTCTTCCCTTGATTGTTTTCTTGAAATGTATGTTTATGTAAAAAAATATATTTCCTCAAATTCTTTTCCCTTAAGATGAAAAAGAAAAGGGAAAATTACCCATAATAAATATCCTTGACCTGCATGTGTTATGTAAGTATGATTGTGACATGCTGTAGGAAACAGAGAGATGAAAGAGAAGAAGCTTTGTGTCTGGGCAGATGGCCAAAGGCATTCTGCTTTGAAACGTCCAGATGAATCCGAGTCTCTCAGTAGGCAAATTTCAGCAGGACCTCTTATGTAATGATTAATGTCTTAAATGCACTATTGGATCCTCACATGAGACAGTGTTTCAATTAGCATTCAATAATAACAAGTTAGCAGTTTGTTTATTTATCTTTTTTTATTGCTTTTATTTTACCACAGTCGTTTTAGGTACCCAGTCCTAAAATGACTGAATAAGCCTTGTGTTTGTAACAGGAATGTATTAGGGAGGTATATTGTGTTCTAAGTTAACATGCTTCTCTTCAAACAGCCTTGTTGTTTTGGGTGCACTGCTAACTCCAAAGCAAGAATGTGAGAGTTTAACTCCCTCAATACCTGCCCAAGCAAATTATTTTCAAAAGGCACAATTGTGATCCCCAGAAAACTAGTCTACCATGTAGAAGAATGTTTGTATAAGAGCAGCTGTCAACGCTCTGGGATCCAGATTCACTTGCCTTAGGTAGCAGCACCTTGATTATGTTTTGACGAGAAGAAATGAGGTTTCCCCTCTTTTTTTGGGTAGCATTTTGCTGTGTCTTTTTATTTAGGTTTTCATCTTTAGTCGTGATTTTGAGACAAGCATGGGCACACTGTTAGCAGCACTGTTAGCAGTATAAATATATATTAGACTCTGGCAGGGCTGCCCTCAATCACCAGTCCTGTTTATAACCATTATGGACAGGAGATCAATAACTGAACCAGCCAGCTGCTGCTAAAATGCAGACCCTGCGCTGCTTTGTTGTGATGAAGAGAGAGCTAATTACATTTACTTTTATAATAACTTTTTGACAGAATTTAACCTGTATAAATAGTTTTACTGTCAATATTTTTAAGTACTGTTGCTTTGAAGTATCACTACTGCCTGATGTTATTCTTTAAAATGACGGAAATTCCCCATTGCTTAATTTTTTTTCTCCATTTTATAACCTCGCTTTATACAAATGAAATCAGATGAGTTGACCAAACGGTAACTCAATCCTCAGGCCTCTTAAACATAGCTATAGTCGTAATACAGATTTATTCAAAGAAAGGACAAAAAGAGAAAATAGAGACTAACGAAAACGGAGGAAATCTGTGGCACACTACTGTGACTTAGTCCTCAGTGGACTTTTACTTTTCATAAAGTCTTATGGTTGCAAACAGAATGAAGAAATGCACTTCAGCGCAGCTGCAGCTTTCACTAACAACGCTCTGCTTCCTTTCCCTTTAGCATCAAACACATGTCTTAGCATGTCCATTTCTGTCTAATATCTGTTTCAGGCATCATCTAGGTTGGGCATAATACTATTGAGAATTTCACTATGCTGCATTATATATGAATCTTTGTGAATTTGAACAAATCTTGCAATGTTTTGTTTTTTATAGTTGTGTGAGCGAACACAAGTCCAATATGCCTGTTCCTGAAAAGGTCCAAAGCAAGGGTGTGGCTTCTGAGGTCTCAGAGATGAGCAGAGGTACAGGTCATGTGCTGACAGTTTTCTTGGCTTTGTCTATATTGATTTCTGACACTTTGTTAGCTGCAGTAGGAGTCTCCTTGGCTTTTTTGGACGAGATCCAAAAAATATGGTAGTTTAACATTCTGTTTTATCTAAGTTTTATCGAGATAAAAAGAGTCACAGGTAAAGAACAGCACTAGGACAACTCTATGAGAGAACTGTTGTGTGACTTTTTTCCCTTCCACTTACACACACGTGTCACATTATTCTTGTGGGGACTTTCCATTGACTTTCATTCATTTCCCACTCATATCTATGGCCTTACTGTAACCATTACCCTAAGCCTAATTATTACCAACACATGCCAAACTCTAAACCTAACCTAAACTCAACCTTGGTACTAATCCTAATCCCCATCCCAATAAGTGGATATTTCCTCATGGGGACCAGTCAATGGTCCCCACAGGTACCTACAAGTCCCCTAAATGTAGCATATTCCTGGGAAATTGTCCCGACAATGTAATAAAAACATGCCCACACACTTAGCCAAATAATCTTAAAAAATACACAAAATATGGGCTGTTACAAAAACTGAACATATTTCTTGGGTGAATTAAAAGAATTTAATGATCTCCCAAAAGGAAACTCCTCTTACAGTAGCATGTGTGTTAACCCCTTACGGACAGGTGAAGCTAATTAGCTTTATACCAGTTCTAGCCTAAATATAGCCAACATGGTTTATATATAATACAACGGTTGGTTAATATATATAAGCCTCTGGTACTAAGGAGAGCATAAAATGTACTTTTAAACAATTTAATTGCATGGATGGTGAACTAAACATGATCCAAGAGCAAGGATGCACTTTAAGTATACTTTATTTCAAAACTCAGGTAGAACTTACATGGATAAAGTCCAAAACTGATTTGATGGTAATTGCATCCCATCCTCTCTTTTAATGGTTCAAATTAATCCAAGTTGAAATAAGCTTTTAAAAAGATATGTTAGCTACAGTATGTACAGTATGGGTTACTGAACTTGACTATCCTAAAGCAATGACTTCATTTTTAGTAGACACACACACTTAGTGTATGACAAACACTATAAATAACCATTGGGGAAAAAATGAAAACAAGTTTGCTCATAAAAGACCGATGTTGTCATTTGATAGAAGACTGGCCTTGCCAGCCAGCCTCCCCTGAGAGAGAAACATAACATTTTTATGGTAAAATGAAGCTACACTTTGGGTCAGCTGGCTGGTGAAACAGTAGCAGTCAGTGCTGAAAAGTAGGTACAAGTTAGTCCCTTATAGCCTTTCAGCTGTGTAAGGCCAAAACCACATCCTTTAACGTGGGGTGATGAAAAGGCCAAACTCCAAAATCTTTTTTTTTTTTAAATAGTAGCACGACTTACAGTTACATTTTTCTTTCAAAACCTGAGGCTAGCAAAGAGATGGAGGTGCACACAAAACATAAGCTGTATCTTCAGTCTTTTAGCAAACTGAATATTATAAAATTGTTTCTGAAAGAAAAACATTTTAGTTATACTAGTTTGAAATGTGAATAAAGCAAACGCAACACGAATATCAGAAAACCTTTTATTGATGACATTTGTAATCACAGAGGATAATCAGATAATAGCAGGTCAATCTTTGAATTATTATAAAGAAAAGATACAAGTTACAGTAAAATAAACTTAGAAATTAAAATATACTTAAATTATACATTCCTACATGGTACATATCTTTGGTAATAAAGGCAGCTGGGCCAAAGGTTGAACATTCACAAACCCACAAAAGCAAAAGCTGTCTTATATTGTAATACAAGTATGTTATTTGTGGTTTTTAGCCTGTCCTTTCTGTTTAAATTAAACATATTTGTTTCAAGCATTTATTGCATTGGCATTTCTGTATATATATTTTCCCTCTAACTATTTAATAGTAAAATGACATGTTTCCACTTTGCACCCCCCCCCCCCCCCCCTCGTTTTTTTAGTATTTACAGTACTTACACTTTATCAAGAAAAACAGAAAAGGAGAAAAAAAATGTTTGCAAATATTTTGGATGAATTCACTATTAATTGTAATTCCCTTCTTTGACTCGAATATCTTAACTATATTTCTGTCACTAGAATGACCTCATGTTTTACCCCCAGGGTGATTGTCAGAGCTGTCTAATCAAGACAGACTTCAGCACTTTTTTTCCATGATGTCACACAGAGGTTTTAGCTTTTACATCTCAAAATTTGAAATATTGTCTCATTTTTCTTAAGAAATCTCTTTAGATGAGGCAATTTTCATTTATTCTCAGGAATGAAAAATTATATTTCTGATCAATGCTATTTCTTCTATGCCTTTATGTTATCATAAAAGCCCTAAAGAAAGGGAAACATCTCGCCACACCCTGGAAAGCAGATCATAGGTCAAGAATTTGAGCAAGGATTTATCCTGTTTAAGAAAAGATGTGTCATAGCCTTCAGGGCAGACATTTTTCCACAGTTTTGTTTTCAACAAAAGTAGGTGATTCTCCTCAGGGGGTTGCTGTGTGATAAATGAAGAAGCTGATGCTTCAATACCCAGTATGTGGGGAATATATATATGGACTGCAAAATGGAGAAGGGGTCAGAGGTCATTTAAATACTGGCCAAACAATAGGATATCTTTTAAAAGAGAGTTCATTTTAATCAGCTTCATTTTTCAAAATAAGCCTCCAGCCAACTCACATGGGACCAAATGGTGAACCTCAGAGCCAACATAAGTAAATTCATGTCTGATGTTTCCTATCTGTCCTGTACGTTTACTATTTCCTGGTAAACAGATAGGACTAAAGTGAACAGTGAAGGATCTGCTTAAACTAGAGCCAACAAGTCCTCTCGTCCAGTACAAAAAACTTGAGATGATAAGGAGGCATCCCTCTGACCTCCTGTCAGCACAGGTCAGCTCATAAGTAGGAGTCTTAGGGCTTTAAGAGAGCTGAAAATATCCTCTGTTTATACGTCTTTGTTCTTAAACAAGATTTTTAAGTTGTTGTTTGTTTTCTTTACCTTTTCACCCTTTATAAAGGCTTCCATGCATCACACCAAATCATGTTGGCAGAATAACTTTGTTTCCTTCAAAATGTTCAGACAGGTCTGCAGCTGAAAGTCCTAAGATGAGCAGGGTCAATAAACATGTCGATATCCATAGGCCCTGAGGAGAGTTAGCCAGTAAGAAAACAAAGAATTCACCCAGCAAAGAGTCACTGCTCCTCCTACTCTTTTAACTGAGTTGCAATGAACCATAATTTTAAGTACTTTTAGTAAAAGCAGAAACTTCCACACAACAAGAATCACAGACATAACTATTCTTAAAATCTCTGAAAGCCTCAATAATTACTTTTTAAGACAATTCTTATAAGAAAGAGGCTAAAAAGGTCAGATTTCTCCCTCCATATTTTGGGGTAATATACCTGTTGACACCTGGCTCACTGGATCAAGTCTGGTAAAAGTCTAATACTATTCCCTCAGTGTAATATGCTTGCATAAGTTACCGCTTAGACAAACAGAATCAGGAGCAGAAACTGGAAACAGGTCAGAGTGCCCAAATAAATGTTTGCATGTGGTTCAGAGCCAGAGATTGTTAGCCACAGAACCAGGCTACATTACTTTTGGTTTCCACTTGATTTCACATGCATACACATTTATGTTTTACCTGCAAGGTTTATTAGAGCCATTTTAAACAGTACATAGATTTCCTTGTAAAAATAGTTTCTATTGTTAAAACTAATAATACTAAGTTTTGTTTTATAAGCTCTCCTGGGTGTCAGAACTGAAAATATTGTGCAGTGAAACAAAAATATTTAGCAATGGAATTGTTAGGGTGAAAAAAAAATACCTTTGTTTCACAAGTTGTGCACCATGAATTATTTTCGGCATTTTCTCATTTAGCACAGATTTATCAGAACAGGAATAAATGCTTCTCTAGATTTGTCTTATGTAATACAAACATTTTACAGTTAGGATAAAAGATTAGATTTTTTTCATCATCATTGAAGTATTTACTTGTATTTCGTCCAAGATATACTCCCAGAGCTCAAATCTTTTAAATATGAATATGATTCTAATTTAGAGCCTCCTCCCTTACCTACAAAAGCTTAAATATAGCTTTGAAATAGTAGTATAATCTTACACTCAAGCATTTGGACAAGCATATTCTTTAATTTGCATTCAATTAACTCGAAAATAAAAGTAAAATTAGGAGTATTGAGGGGCTGCACTGTGACACTGGGCAGCAAGAAGGTCGTGAGTTTGATTCTGCATGAGTTGGCAAGTTATTCCTGGCAATGCATGGGTTCTCTCCTGGTACTCTGACTTCCTCCCACAGTCCAACAACATTAGTTATGTTAATTGGCGTCTCTAAATTGCCCTTAGTTGTGAGTGTGTGTGTGCATGGTTGTATGACATTGTTGTATCTCTCTGCCACCTCTCCAAGGTGTACCAGGGCTTTCGCCTACAGACTGTTGGAGAGACACAAGCCCAGTTCTCACAATTTGTGCTCTGAAATTTAGTTTATCTTTTAGTTTAGCTTCATATATCCATTATAAAACAAAACATGTAGATGCCAAATGTGTATAGAACATTATACAAGAGAAAACATATACAAAATAATAAAAGGTTAGAGAAATTAATAAATTAGGAACTATTCAATTTGTTCAGATTATATTTTGTTTTAACTGTTTTTTTGCTTTTAAAGTTCTTTCGTTGTGATGTTCTTTTTTTAAGCTCTTTTTCCCTCTGAATTACATCCGATCTTGACTTGTAGGATTTAGATCAGTCCTGAAAGCTAGCCTGCCCCAAAGCAGGTTCGCTGTTCAGAGTATGTTACCATGGTGACTAGCCTCGCTGAGAATCAATCCAGCTTTGCGGTACCAGAAACTCAGATTTGAGGCTGCAGTTGTCTTGCAAACCCAGTAATCCTTCGTGGTGAAGGCCTCTGTTCTAATTACTCATTGATGTATTCTTTAGTTAAAATGCATTTTTTCTTTGTTGTGTCTGTGAAAGTTCTCACTCATCCAGGTCATGGTTACGTTTGGAAAGTTTAGTTTAGACAAGTGGACTTTCTTTGTTGTGACAATTCCAGTCAAACGTTATCATTTTGTCTGTAGCAGTTTCTGCCAGGATCTTTTCTGTTGTTTTTTTTTTCTTTACAGATTTTTCTGTTAAAAAATCAGTGAAAGAAAAACCTATCTGTTTATTTTAACATAATTTTTTTCTCTAGTTATTTCTCTAATCTAAGTACTCTAAGTAAAATGTTGCCCAATGTCGTCAGTGGAGTTGTCATAACTCTCTTACCTAAACGGCTCCAACAAATATGGTTGAAAGATCCATTAAAGCAAGCTATGGAAAATTCCTTCAGATAAATTCAGTACTTTATACTATGAATTTCTTACAGCGTAGGTAACATTATTCACATACTGTACTACTTGTTAGTGTTTATATAACAAGATGTTTTCATGCAGTTTATATGCACAATATACAGTGAGAATTTGTTTTCAATATGGTTGTAACTGTAGCCATATTGTGGATGTACAAACAATAAAAAAATATGAGGGTTAAAAAAGAGGGAAACTAGAGCACTATCACCAGTTTTGATTTCTGAGGTAAATGGCACACAACACAAGATCTCCGTGATTGAGTCAGATAGGTTTTTTAATTTTTAAAATAGTTTTAATTACAAAATCTAGGTAGGTCTGCTATGAAGAAACGTGTGAAAACAATAATAAAAATCACTAATTCCAACTTTTAAACATAGTGGAGGCTCTTTGATATGGTGGGTCTGTATATATTAGTCTTTGAACCATACCAGAGTGCATATGGCATATTTAATTCATTAGATTATTCAGAGAGTTCTGAGGACCTTTTGGATTAGAGGGACATCCTTTAGTCTATCAGTAAAATAATAAACCAAAGCATATGATCAGATCTACACAGAAATGGTTCATAGAAACAAAATCTACCGTTTTTCCTAAGGATCCAGTCCCCAGATCAAAGTTCCATAGAAACCCTCTAGGTTTTGCATCTATAAAGGGAAAACATTTAAAAATTCTTTTCTGATACAGAATAATTGAAAAACTGATTTTAACATTCTATCTTCAACAAACATGGTCTCAGATTCCCTCTGGAAGAGCTCATGACTATGTTGGCGTAGCTACAAGTGAGCTTAAAATGTATCGCAGCCTGACCTCGAAAATGTCAAGTGGGCCATTTAGCTCAATACTCTATGCACCTCTAGGACAAGTAGTCTCTGTGTCTCTTAATTAGTGACAAGGAAAGAGAGAGTGTGTAGACATTTTTATAAAAGCAGATCCTGTATTGGTCTTTTGCCGTGGTCCATGTCCTATGTGAAGAGAGACTTTGTTGCACTCTTACTGACTTGTAGCCTGTAACACATGGTTTTACAAAAGTACATTTGTCTGTCACTTTCCATTAAGAAAACACCAGGCTTTCCTCGAGAGCTTAGCTTGAGACAACAGTCATCAGGAGCCTGATAATATAGTGGCCTAGTGTGAGCACACAAAGCATCCCTAATTAAACAGGACAGGTTTAGGCTAAATCATGGCATTGTGTATCATTCAATCAACCTCTATTTTATTGCCGTTCATTGTGTGATAGTACTGCATAATTCAGAGGAAATAAAAAATGTAACAAATAGAAATCATAATTATTATCTCAATAAAAATGTAGCCCAACCATTTCCCTTCTACAATTCACCATTAGAGTCCTTCTATGAATAATTCAAACTCATTCTGGACAGATTCTTGGGTCTTGGAGAGGACGTTATGAAAATTGTGAAGACAAAGGAACACAGGAAATAGGTCGAAAATAAAAATGTTTAAAAGTTTGAAACAGGGTTAGTTTGTAGAACAATATCCCAGACTTTATGAACACTATTTAATTAACCATTTGGAAATAGAAAGAGTTTGGTACAAGGGCACATTTATTAAGGGAAGCCAGTCAGAAAAAATGGGCTACACTCATTTTAATGGTTTTGAGTTATTTTATTGATGTATGAGCCATGTTTTTTGAGTGGATAACATCATCATCATCATGCGAACCCAATCTAAGACCCCAAAATTTACCTTGAAAACACAACCTGGCCAGGGTGTAACTGGTTTTTGTCAGATTTTCTGGACCCTGGAAGGGTTTAGCCTGCAGAATGAATGCTTGCCTGTCCCAGTGTTCCGGAAACAGAGAGAAAATTCAACATGAGAGTCGACCTTTTGAGTAGAAGAGAAGAGGAAGAGGAAAATACCGATTAGGAGCATGAATCTGAAGGCAAACCTATTTGAGAATGTCACTTGGGGCAATAAGTAGAGTGGTGCAAAACTACATTTGAACACATAAGTAGCAAAACGAGTATTCATTACAAGAATTTCCTTTTTTTCTTTTTGTTCAGTGCAATACTGGAACAATGCTAAAACAATCTGTGTGAGATTTTCTGACCCAGTAGCTGGACCAGTCAAAACCTGGACCAGCAAGATGAATGCACAGTTAATCAGATCTTAATCGTAGAACCATATGAGCTGCAAACTCTCTTTTGCTGCTTGCCACAAGCCATCTGCGACACAGGAAGTAGAAAATATTCTTGTCAGACACAAAGATGTAACTACCTGTCCTGCATGAAGGGTTCTATGTAGCAGAAAAAATACCATTAACATTAAACTGTGCACTCCATCCTAATACTGAAACTTAATGATAGCAGCATCATTCTTTTTTAGATGTAACAGGGAGTCTGGTCATAGTTGACTACAAGATGTATGGGGAAAGTTTAATGACTAAACTGGAGCATAAAATCCTATTGGAAGCTCCAAAAGGCCTGAGACTGGAAGCTAATCTTCCAGTGGGACTGCAACTCTAAAATAAAGCCAGAACTACCATGAAAAAAGCACATTAGTTTGTTTGAGAAGCTGCATCAATGTTCCTATCTAATTCAGCATTAAGATGAACAGGAATAACAAGCTGTCAGTGTCTAGCTTCTGAGTACAATACTCATTTATCTCTATCAAACTGGTATGTGCTCCACCAGAGGCTGAAGAAAAACAAAAATTTGTGTTAAAGTGTTTACTCCTTTTGTTTTAAATACCATACATTATTATAAAAATCAAATCTTGACAAAGATCAATGCATGTAGATGCTGTCTTAGCTTGACCCAGCAATGCTAAAACGCAAACGCGCATCAGTCTGTTTCAGTCTGTCTTAAAAGTTTGAAAACCATGTATGCCTGTTTGAAAAGCATGTGCTTCTATGTTTCTCTCTTAAATAAAACCCAAATAAAGTACACAGAAATCTGTGGTTTAAGTGTGATAAAGTAAGAAAACTCTTCAAAACCTGTCTTGTCAAGCATGGTGTGTTAGGTTCCTAGTGAACATAAGGCCCGCAACGCCCTGCTTTCACACTCTCATGTTTCAATTGTTGGCAGATGTTTTGTTATTTTTAGCACCTGCTGAATGCTGGGTTTTCGTTAACCTTTGACCTCTTCAGTTAACTGCAGCATAACCTCACCAGTAACTGTCCTCAACATGAAGTGCACCACTTGATTGCTACCAAACAGTCTAATCTCTTGACTTTCACCATGAGAGGTGTCACTATTGCAAGGTCACATTGTAGCACCCAGCAACAGTGTTATGCATGATGTTTTTACACAAACATCACCACCCTACCAACCTTAACTGAATAAAAATAAGAATCTGAACGCCTCTTTGTCGCCGTGAGCTGAATACACAGATGGCCGCAGAGCTGAAACTGTCGCATAGAATCGAAAGGTTTAAATATTAGTTACTGGACAGGTGACAATTTCAGAGGTTCTAAAAAGAGTTTTATGAGGAGGACTCAGAAGCATTAAGGGATCTGGCAGCAGTCCTTCTCTCCACATCCTGAGGGCCAGTAGAGCTGTGGCAGCCCGATCAGGAAAACAAGGTGTGCACTGTAAGCACATGGAGGGCGGTGGCTCAGGTTCCCTCTTCACTAGATGTGCAGCCACAGAGAAGCTCACTGTAAAGAGAAGAGTGGAGGAGGGGAAATTTGTTGCAACGATTAGTCTACAAAAATATTTTAATCAATAACACAGGACGAGCCTCATTTGGACAAAATGAGCCATGTTTTTATTGTGATTCTGTAATTCATATGGTATTACTTCACATTTCACCATTGGAGTTCCAGATGCTCCAACAGAGACATCAATACTTTGAACTTGGCACAGCATGCTTAAGCCTGATAAAAGAGAGGTCATGGTAGCAGGAGTAAAGTCACCGCCTGCATGGCTTCATATAAATGGAATTGATTAGTGGGAGTCAAAGATCCCTCTGGAGAGACGGCCCAGGGGTTCTGACATGTTTACTGGGGGAAGTCATGAACTAAAAATACCTTTTCAGTATGATTTCAATCACCATGACCACATAAAATTCATGTTCAGCAACAGTGTCAGGCTTAAAGTCAGATGAGGAATCCTGTTAATTCAAATTATTATTGAATCTTGAAAAGAATCTTGCTTTTGATATAGTAGCTAGAAAACCTAATTCTGAATTCAGCATTTTTCTCCACTGGAGATCTTAAATGTGCACACCCTTATTTTCAGAGTCCAGTAATATTTTTTAGGACTATCAGTATCCCAGATCATGACTTATCGATATCTAATCTATTAATGAGGGCACCTCTTGTCCACAACAATCTTCAGGAAAAAAGCTTTGCTCTGCAACAAGGACTGGACATGAGTCACTGTTTTTGTTTTCTTTTTTTTATAGACTCTTGCTTATATGTAACCAAATTCAATAAGCCACCTTCCTGAGGTCTGCTTTCATGTGAAATTGACTTGAAGTTTCTGCTCTTATGTATCATGACAATAAAGTATATAAAAAAATAAAAAACAAATAATTTGTCTGTCAGTGAACATTTTGCTATTAAATCTGTCAGCTGCATTTGCTGGAGATAAAATCCTATTTAATATAAAAGAAACAGCAGATCCAGCAAAGAAAACTTGGGATTTGGGTCGGTCATTTTGCTGTCTTTACAGTTTGGTTAATCCTGGTACTTTACCTAATTAAAACTAAATGAAATGACTGTATTAGGCTTATTGGATTTATTTCTACTGACAAGGATTTCCATCAAAACTCCATACTTTCTTAGTTGTAGGAAATAGATAGGATTACCAGAGCAGACGCTGGAGCAAGAGAGCAGTTAGGCATTAGTGACTGTGTCTAAGCTGGATTTAAAACCAACTGACCAGTCATCCCCACTGGTGTAAGGCAACAGCGTCTATAGGAAGCAGAGGAAAGCCATCTTTGAAGGGAGAAAGGATTCATGCAGAAGCATCAAAGTTCAGGCCATGGAAATAACACTGAAGGGTTTTCCGGTGAAAGTAGTGAATATTCCATGGAGGAATAATAACCTCAGCACTCTGCATACAGATCCTCCTCTCTCTGAACAAGGAGAAACCATTGTTGGAATCTACCTGTTAGTGCTGGGTAAGTCAAAGACCACCCAAACTTACTCGTCGGGTGCTATTATAAGATATTACTTCTTCCTGCTTTAAAACTCAGGACCAATTTAGGAAAACCTGCAACAAAAGAAAAAAGAAAAAGAAAAAAGATGTAGTTTTTTCTTCTTGTGTGATATTTTCAGTTGTTATTTGCTCTGTGATATTAAGATTAAACTCCTAAGTAAAAATTTCCTGCTATATAACATCTTATTTAAAAAAGAAATAGCATTATCATTAGTCTTATAATCCATTAAAATTCAGTCAGAAGGAGGATTTATTTCTGTTTTAAAAAATCTAGCGAACATTAAAACAAACAGGATTGTTTTCCTATTAATATTCAATTAACATAAATTAAATAAGGACATTTATCAAAAAAGGCATGGATACGGTGTTTCATATAATGAGGATTAAATTCATCATTAATCACATTATGGTGTACTATTAACCATTCACCTTAAAAAAGGAACAAAATGGTATCAACAAAGATGGTAACATTAATCCTTAATTACAGCTAACCTACAGACAAGAGGGGAGGTTTTTAGATATTGAACAGCCCATTAATGAGCTGGTTAGAAATCTATTTTTTTCAGAAGCTAACAGTGTCTTATTCAAAAAGAGCTTCTACTCTTGGTAAGTAGCAGCTGCCTACTTTCTTGGAACTGCTTCCGTTTCGGGTTTGTTTCTGTCTCTGTTGCTCTAATCTCCACGTATCGGCAGCTTTACTGCTCCTGAATTTGTCCCGTCTGTCTCGAGGTCACTCAGAATGGCAAGTGGCCATGAAAAGACTCCACGCTTTGGATATGGACTGAATGAAATGCCTAAGAAATCCCAGGGGTCCATGAACACCTCCCAGATGTAGAAAAGACAAAAAAAAAAAAATTATATATTTAATGTTTCAGTCTCTAGGCTTTTAGATTTCAGAATTTCCTTGTTGATTCATGTTATTTTTCCGTTCTGTTCTTTGTAGATTTAGTTTAATTTCTGTTACACGTATTTTTGAATTTCCTCTTAAGTTGAATACTTTTTACCCTTATTCATGTTAATTAGATAAACGATATATATGTTAATTCTGCACCTGCTGCTTCACATTCTCTCCAGACTTACTTACCTGTGTTTAATACCATTTTCCACTTGTCCTTCAGAAGCACATGCTCCTTGGTTGACCTAGATACTTTTGCTGTTTCCGTTTCGTAGCCGCTGCAATGCCTGTTACTTTTCGATGTGACTGCCTGTAGCTCTGGGAGTGGGAGTTTTTTTTTTCTAACATTCTTATCTGCACTTGGCTCCTAACTTGTTGACACTTTCAGGAATTAAATCTACAAATGCAAAACAGCATAAAAAGACATTAATAGCAATCAAACCTGAAGAGGGTGATAAGTATTTTCTTTTTCCTGAACAAGCAAGGCATAACCTTCCTGTTGGGTTTATAGGTCATGTGATCTTCCCTAAGTTTCTCGTTGTCACAGCTTCTTTTAGAGAGAGTCACTGTGAGGTGAAGCAAACCTGGGATGGCACAAAATAGATGTTGCATTCAATAGTAAATAATAATGATAATATTTATCAAACCACATCCATAAAGCTAGAGAAAAAACAACCAAAATCAAACTATTACTTAAATCAAAATCACTCTCCTAGCTCAAGCTTTTTCACTACTCAAGGTTTCCAACATGTCATCATACTACTGTTTTAAACATTAAAGTTCACTTTCAGAAATTCCAATTAAAGTTAGGTAAAATCATTAATATATATAAAGCTTTTATTAGAAACAACTACATAAAGGGCTGCACTGTGATGCAGCTTGTACCACTGTTACCTTCCAGCAAGAAGGCCGTGGGTTCAATGTACTGCCAAGGATCTTTCTGCATGGAGTTGGCATACTCTCCCTGTGCATGTCTGTTTTCTCTCTCCGTACTTCCTTCCTGAAATAGATTAAAAACATGACTGCTAGGTTATTTGTGTTTCTATATTGATTGCCCTGAGATATGAGTGTGCATGGTTGTGTGTCTCTGTGTTGCTCTGCAATGGACTAGCGACCTGTCCAGAGTATATCCCACCTTTCACACAGACTCACTCATCGGGCCCTCTGGACCCTGAAGAACAAGCAACAGAAGGATGTTTTATTTTTAAGGAATACTTTGTTTTAATATATTGACATGCCATCATTTTTAATAAGTCATAGAGAAAAAAAAAATATTTGCAACTCTTCTACTAATCTTTATTTTTGCAATGAGTGAGATTGTCTATATATTTGCATGTCTTCCTAACATAATTTTTCCTGCATTACGGGACTACATTAGTGGCTACATTATAAAAAAAGTTCATTTTCTCTTTGCAGGATGGCTATCATGGTTTGGAAACAGTCTGGTGATATTTGTCCTGTATCGGCAGCGGGCCTTACTCCAACCAACAGATTTCTTCACCTTAAACCTTGCCATTTCTGATGCCAGCATCTCAGTGTTTGGCTACTCTAGAGGAATCCTAGAGATATTTAACATCCTGAAAGATGATGGGTTCCTGATCACATGGATCTGGACTTGCCAGGTAAAGAAAATCTGGAGACAAATGCCGAAACAATTCAAGATTTTTCCTTGTATTCAGGTTGATTTCAGTTCAAACCAGAGCTGTAAAACAAACTTAACTTCAAGCTAACTAAAGAGCTTAAAAAAATGTTATCTTTAGATATTCTGAGTTGCCATCAACATTTTGCATATTTTCTATTTGTGGGCAATTCTGATTATTCCACTACATTACATAACAGCTGAGGTTTTTAATATGAACTAATATGCGTGTGACTGTGTGCTCGTGTATATGCAAGGGATTTCAGCAATAGCCATGTAGGCTAGAGGTTAAATCTGTAATAAGATTAGCATGGTGGAGACCTTTAAATGTGCAAAACTCTTCTGGTAGTAAGTCAACAACCAAATAGAGAATAATTAGGAATTCTACTCTGATATTTTTGCATAGTTTTTTATGATTTCCTCTTATTTTTCAGCACTAGGGTAATTTGCTTCCAGAAGATTTAATATCAAAACAATTTTCTGAGTGCGAGCTGTGAAGTGCACCATTCATCCATGTGTTTTCTTATCCCCTCACGGCCACAGCTCAAAATTAAATTGTTGTCATTCTTTCGCTTGGAATTCAAGCAGGCTATTTTTCTTGCTCAAGGCTAGATCTGTTATATCCATGCAGGAACGTGAGGGAAAACTCCCTCAAAAATCATACATAAGCAGGGTGTAGAAAGCTCTACCCTGCCATTCTTATTTTACCTTATCTAGAGGTGGTCTGACACAGGGTGGTGGTAAATAGAGGGTTATACTTTACTTTATTCAGAGACAGAAGGAGCATGTCAACAAGCAGGTGGAAAGCAGATTAATGCAAGAAGCATGATGTGACAAGAACAGAGCCAAGCCAGATCCATGTGTTGCACCAGAGTGATCTGACTAAAGACTGTGTTGCACCTTAGGACCTTGCTTAGTTTACTGTAAGCCTAACTTGACTCCGAGGAGCATTAAACATTAAATTCACAGATCCTTTTTCTTTTGATTCTTCTTACGGGAACAAAACTTGTGGACAGCTTTGAATTTAAAAAAGTTGCCGGGCAGGTATTTGCCAGAATTTATGTGAAAATTGTGGTGACTGCAGGTAATTGGATTAGGACAAAGAAAGATCAATTAGCAAAGGACTTCAAATAAGGCGTGTCAGCAGGAAGTTACCCAGCAGGGTGTCAGGTGTTGAACCCTTGGACCCAACTGAGGCACCGTAACATAATGCCTTTTAAGAAGACTTATAATTTAGAGATAAAAAATCTGAAACAAAGAACAACACAAACAGATCAGCAACAATATTTTACTTTATAGGCAGAAAAATGTGAATAATGTTATGTTATTACAATAACGTTGTGAACTAGTTTGCCTTATTTGTAGTTCTCAGTTAGATATTCTGCACTTCTAACCTTAATGAGGGATTTACAACAGACTCTATTACATGGTAACAATACATTAAAAAACATTTCTTACATTAAGTTCTTTTTTTAAGGTTTCTGTTAGTAGCTTTATGGATTATCAATATGTAGATCAAAGAAATGTAGGCAAAATTTCTTCCAATCGTAAGGCTCACCTACTTGAACTAGCAATGGGTTACAGATTGCATGAAGTCATTTTATTATTTTTTTGTTGTTTTTGTTTACAGTATTCAATTGCATATTATTTATCTAAGTAATATAGTGCACATTATGGATCTCAGTGAATCTTTTAACCTGCCTGTTGTCAAACTATGGTTACATTGTAGAATCAGCTCTGCAGCAGCTTCACTTTTTTAATGTTCCAATTTGCTTTTCAATAATGTTTTTTTTATGGATAAAACATTGAAAATATGGTAGAAAAGTAATAGATGGCATAATGGAAGTTAATTACTGTTGGAAATATGGGATAGTCCCTCGTGTCTACATGAGACACTGAGATAAGTAACACCAAACAAGCTTGATAAAATTAGGACTTCCTTATTTTTGTGAAACAAAGTCAAGAAAAATTAAGGTGACATTTTTAGAAAATAATGAAATTTGTCAAAAGCACCTACAATATAACATGGCTGTCTCTAACTTCAAGAGTAAAGCATAAAATCAGCCAAAATATGACCAGGGAGTCATGATCTGTGGCCTTAAAGAATGAAAGATGTGTTTTATCCAACATCTGTCTTCCTCCAGGTAGATGGCTTCCTCACCTTGCTCTTTGGCCTCGTGAGCATCAATACTTTGACAGTTATCAGTGTCACCAGATACATCAAGGGATGCCACCCGAAAAAAGGTCAGAACAAGCTCATCACAGTACGATTGTGGAAACACAAAGAAGGCTTCATACCAGCATGGATGCCATCCTTCTGATTCTACCGACCTTATCTCACAGAAAAGTGTATTTCTGTTTTAAGCTAGTAAAATAACTACCCTATGTCTTTACAGATTCCATTTCTATTTCTCCAGCATATTATTAGGACAATTTGAGGCGACATTTACTATTTTTGAGACTAAACCTAGCAAAGAATGTCCTAATTACATGGAAATGGGTTTGAAAGCCGTATCTGATTTTATGGTGTTGGTGGTTGTTTTTAAAACTCCATGACTTTAAACGGTGCCCATTAGTGGCTAGTGTGGAATATCACCAGTTACTTCATGTGCAACAAGGTTGTCATTGACAACAACTCATTCGGAGTTTACTGGAGCAATTCAAATGATCTAAGGTGCAAAATAACCACTGGGTCTGCATAATGAGCTCTGTCCGAGATTGGGAAGGTACACTGCAAGGCAAAAGTACCTTTCAGTTCTTGAACTTTTCTCCATTTAGTCAGATTACAAACAAACATTTTTAGTAGTGAAAATGTTTTCTAGGATTTTGATCTATTGCTTTTCTGTTTTTCTTTATCAGTGAGAAGGCTAGTCAGCATTTCCCCTTTTCTATGCACAGCGCTGTGCCATTTATGAACTACTTTCAACAAGTCTCACATTATTATTCTCCTATCATTTCTGATAAAAAGGTTTAAAAATAACAGTGATAGGCCTTATGGTTCCAAAGTTATGGACCTACTATGTTTGGCATCATATTCCACCCTGTACGTATAAGAGGCAGCGAGGTCTCTGCAGAAGCTCATAAACAATGCCACAAAAACACCAATGACTGAATGGAGTTTTGCCATGTTTGACCAGACCATTAGCAAGTTCTTATGGAGACCATAGAGGCTTACAGGCCCCTCAGTTTTTAAAACGTTTATATATAAAATCTGAAGCACAATGACTGAATGGGGGGAGTTATAACTATTGTTTGTATTTAAGCTAAGTAGGCAGAGTATGTAGCCATGATTACAGAATATGTAGCCATGGTCATTTTAGTTGCTCCAAATTTTAAGCTGTTTAAACATTTTAATTCATTTTTGAGCAGTTCTGTTCCACTTTTATGTTAAAAAGCCACATTAAAAAGATTTTTATTATGTGGAGTCAACTTTTGAGCTTTTAATCCTATTCCTTAAGAAAATTATTCCCAAAATGGGTGTTTTGGTTGATCCAGGCAAGTCTAAGTAAACTTGGAAGTCCCTACCTGTCCTGAAAACGAGTGATGACATCATCATGCTGTGGGGATGCTTTTATCAAGATTTGTGTAAAGTGGTTAAATGTCGCAGGATGGACAATGCTTGAAGAAAACCATTTAGAGCTTAAGTTAAGCAAAACTATGGAAAAAATAGAACCATATTTTGTTTTGTGTTTGTTAAATAAAACAAACAACAAAACAATACAAAAATGTAAATTTTGGACAAAAAGTAAAAAAAGTACAAGTTAGTGTTGAAGCATATTTTAGAGTTGCAAAGAAGGAGCTGACCTTTTTTTAGTTTCCTCTGAAGCATCTTCGTGGGTACAATCCTTCCAACAGATGTTCTTTTCAGATGCAAACATTTAGTAAAGGCTGTCAATACAAGAAGGGGCTTCATTGTTCAACAAATGTCAATGAGAGTGCTGAAATTCATAACAAGGAGCAAGAATTTCCCTCTTTCAAAGCCACTTACTGTTTCTGTTCTGTGTTTGCCAAAATCCAAACCTTTAACCTTTTTAAACTAAAATCCATCTCCCAATCAAGCTTGTATCTGCATAGCTTTGTTTTGATGTTGTCTTTTTCCTCTCATATTTTCCAGCCCACTGCATCAGTATCAACACCATTGCAATATCAGTAATCTTCATTTGGACTGGTGCATTGTTCTGGTCCATTGCTCCTCTACTGGGATGGGGCAGCTACACAGGTTTGTTTCTTGATTTTAACAGCACTGAGTGGTTTGGGTACCTCACAGAGGTGAGAGATATAAACAATCGACACAGAATTATACAAAACAAATGCAGGGAAGGTGAATGGCTTGGATTGAAAAAAATCCTTGAAAGTTCTTGAGCAGTGAGCAGAATGGCCAGATCCATCCTTTATCATAAAACATCTAGCAACAGAGAAGGTTTAAAAAGGTCAATGTGTGTCTAATTCAGTCTGAGCAAAAGAGCCTAAAATCAGAATATTAAGAACAGGACTGTTCTGTTTTTTCCTTATCATTATATCGTATGTTTTCTTCTAATGTAATGTGAATGAAGAAGGTGAATCAAAGATAAATTTCCACTGATGCAGACGGGTAAATTAGTCTTTGGTTGGTAAGTTATTTTAGGGATAAATAACACAAATGATTCTTGAATCTTCCTCTGTTTCTGTTTCTAAGACATATAAAAAACTCGAATCTGAGATCAGAACTAAAATAGCACCAATTATCTCCAACTAGTAGCCATTAATGGAGAAATATAACCATGTTTAACCATATACAACTGTGGCAAGGTGCAAACTACAGAGGGGTTGGATCCGCCGACTCCCGGGTGAAAGTCACCAATCGACCTGACTGGTCAGCGTATTTTAAAGTAGGGTTAAAATATGGTTATGTGGCAAGGTCAGCCAGTCAGCCAAAGGATAATTTTTCTGGCTGACCTTGCCACATAACCATATTTTAACCCTACTTTAAATAGTTATGAAATGCTCCTAAAAAGGAACTGATGCATGACTGGTAGGAAACAACTAAAACTGTAAAGCACAAAATGTTGAAAGTTAAAAATCATTTGTACTTTGATGTTCTATATACAATTCAAATTAAAACAGCAGCAAAACCAAAAGAGAACCAAAGTTCATCTATCATTATTACCTAGTCACACCCTAACTGTGTCCATCTACTGTTTCACAGATCGGGGTTATGGCACTTGTGAAGTGGACTGGTCCAAAGCCAATTATTCCACCATCTACAAGTCATACATCATCTCCATCCTCATCTTTTGCTTTTTCATTCCTGTGATGATCATGCTCTTCTCCTATATATCTATTATTAAAACTGTAAAAAGCACAAATACAATGTCTGCTGATGGTTTTCTCTCTGCACGACAACGGAAAATTGAACGAGATGTCACAAGGGTAGGTCTGATGTAGAATCATTTAATCCTGGTGTGCAGAATTTGAAAGAAAACAACAATTTCTTTGTGTGTCACACTAGATTTCTATTGTAATCTGCACTGCTTTCATCATGGCCTGGTCACCATACGCTGTAGTCTCAATGTGGTCAGCCTGGGGTTTCCATGTGCCAAGCACAACCAGCATCGTCACCCGCCTCTTCTCCAAGTCGGCCAGCTTCTACAACCCTCTCATTTACTTCGGCATGAGCTCCAGATTTCGCAAGGAGGTGTCGCTGCTGTTTCCGTGCACACCAGAGAACAGGGAGGTCGTGCATCTGCAACGCTTCAAAAACATCAAACCCAAAGCTGAGAACCTGCCCCAAGCTGCATTTCTTTCCTCCCAGAGACCTGAGCCGAAATACTCTGCGGAAGAGATGAGCCCCTCCAACCCTGACAGCGACTCGGGGGTCAACAGCCCTTCTGAGTCACCCCCTGAGATCTTCCACATTGATGTCCCCTCACACATCGAAACATCTGAGTACTGGTGTGACAAACTCTGATACTGTTTTAAACTAACTGTACAATGTGAAGAACGACTGTGCTTTTGTATTTCTCCACCTTACCCATATTAAGTAACAGATGTACCCATTTTTGTAATTTGATGTGTGCTATAAATATTTTGGGGGGGTTAAATTGATTAATATGAATTGTTTAAAGACATTTTTGAAAACCTGCTGACAAATAAATGTAATCAGTATACAACTCACTGCTGTCTATCAGTTTATAATAGGCAGAGGTTGAAGCAAATGATTGCAAGTCATCTCAAGTCTTTCTATTCAAGCATTGAGATAAATATCAAGTCAAAATTCCAACCATTGCCTTTAAAACTCAATGTCAAGCAGTTTGGTTGTCAAACTAATTACGTGAATCAGGTGGAAAATAATACTACACAAGTAACTGAGGCATGGCTAGAAATGAAGTCAAACAAAATATGACGCAAACAGGCAAGAATACAGAATAATGTGAGACCAAGAAAAACAAAAAATACCTCAAAATCATGATACGGTTGATTAAATATGCAATGTAATGTAATTTCAATACCACTCAAAAGAAATATCTGTTTTGGCAACTCTTAATGCAGAAAAGTCATGTTTCACCCTTTATGACCGCTTTCAAGGAATCTAATTATTTTTCTGCTTCTATTCTTTAACAAACTAATGTCTTCAATTGCTACTACTGCCATCTAGATGTAAACAAAAATTGACAGCAACAGTGACTCCACTCACTGATCATAAAAGTAAAAACTGTATGTAAGGTAGTCGAAAACATCATGGAATTGAGTTTTCACATGTACATCAGAAAAAGAGCAAAAGAAAAATCTCAATTTTCATACCAAAGATTATTTTTTATTTCAGTATTTTTTTCTAATTTAACATTCAATAAAAACCTTTCTTACCAACATATATTATAGAGCGGTGTCCTTCAATTTTTCTACAAGTCCCACCTGAAGATGAGTTTTTTGTAGTACCACTATCCCAAACATTCTGAAACAGCACTGAAATTAGAAATAGACTTTTTTAAATTGATTAAATTACATCATAACAGAAACAAACAAAAATATTAACTGCCTAATTAGTTTCATGGTGTTGGATGCCAACTCAGAAAATTACATTTTCCATTTCCAAGTGGAAAAATTCCTGATAATCGAGTACAGTATTTAGCAAATCCCAGCTATGTTCAAACTAGAAATTGGAAGACACTTAAGATGACTAATCTTGACAGATTAGAATTTTACCTTCACTGTAAGTCACCCAAAGCATATTTGTATTGCACTTCCACTCTGCAGGGTCTCTGAAGAAAGACAAATAGGCTATACTTGGACAGCTCTGCTTGTACCTACTAATGCAACTTTGCTACCACCTACCCAAGCATTTCCCATGCTAATAATTAAAATCAATACTTACCAGAAGTACATCAAAAAGTAGTCAAAGGAAGGCAAAACCAACCTGTCTAAACCTTTCTGGAGCGACCCACCAGATGAAATGTGGAAGCAGTAAAGTGGGGAGACATGAGATCTATAGCAACATCTGGAACCACTGAACTGTCCTTGACTTGAATGGAGTATCTGATGGTATTAAACTGTGCAGCCTGGAGGGTGCTCAGTCAAAACTCACAAAAATGCTTCAGATTACACAACATGCAAAGAATTAAGGGAATTTATATCTCATTTTTTCTCCTTGTCATGATGGACCGCTAAAATCAGGATGGGAGGGGCTCTGTTTTCACAGGAAATGCAGCCCAGGGAGCAGTAAGTTACAAATTTGCCTTGTTGACAACCTGTCAAGAGGATGGCAGTGATGTAAAAGAAATGAGCAAGGCTTAACTATAGTCCGTTTCCTCAAACTACTTGGAGCAGAGGGATCAAATCTTGAATAAAGCTCCCCAGTGACTTCTGCAGTGACTGTAACAGCACGCACAATGAGCTCTTTTACAGCAGTACTTCAGACTTTTACGTCCGAGTGGCAGGCAAGCATCCACAACACTTCATGTGCCAACATTCTGCAGAGACCAACTTAACCTCAGCATTTGGGAGTCATTTAAATCTGATATTGAGTTAGGAGAGCCTGTGGGGTTTGCAATAATGGCTGCAAAACAACTCTGGAATACCCCTCTTGGTGGAAATACTACAAGCTGCAGACATCTTCTGAATGAATGAGCTATAGAAACTTTGATTGAATTGCCTCTGTAAAGAGCCTTGGGATGACATGTGTTGTAAATTGGCACTATATAAATAAAAATGAATTGAACTGAAAATAGAAAAAACAGTAATAGCTTTTGGAGGGACCCCTTAAAATCTTATTCCATCGTTTTGTTATTTTTTTTTAGGATCTTATAAGTTTCTGACACAACAATCAAAGTTTCCAAGTTTTAATCTCTGAACCATTAGCTTGCTCTCTTTCACTCATGGAAAGTGCCTTTTTATTCAACAAATTGCTTCTGAATTACTTGCCAAAGTAGTTGTTGGGAGATATTTGATATAACTTTTCCTTCTACCCTCTTTTTATTTTGAGATAATACTTCTACTCTCTTGGTTGAGAAGCATCCCTATGAAAAGTTTTAGGAAGCTTGATTATCTGCATGACAAAGTATTCCAGGTATGGCTCACGTTGTCTTCTAAATAAAGACATCTTCCAGATGACCCAAAACGGTAAGAGACGAAGAGAGAGACAAAGGGTTAGGTTTGGCTTAAAGTAGTTTTTATCTATTTCTTGACACTGGCAACCACATGTTGTCATTCTTGGGAGAGCTCTGCAGTGGTGGCAACATAATCCATCCATCCATCCCTCCATTGTCTTTACACCCTTGTCCCTAATGGGATCGGGAGTGTTGCTGGTGCCTATCTCCAGCTGCATTTCAGGCAAGAGGCGGGGTACACCCTGGACAGGTTGCCGGTCTGTCGCAGGCAACCTAATCCCTTTGCTGAATTATCTTCATGAGACAGTCCTAGCCCCTCTGGGTTTTCTTGAGTATTGTTTTTCAAGGCAGCTCAAAATGCCTCTAAAGATCTTGAAAATGTGATATATGTTGACTAATATCTAGGTCATCTAAGACACTAGATGTGTACTTAGAGGTAACCAAAGCTGCCTAAAGCATTTTTTGTTTTGTCACTCATCACACAGACCTAGACTTTATGCATTTTGCCACAACTAAATGTTGTAGAAAACAAAAAACTAAGCAAAACCGGTCAGAGTTTTTGGGGAGGTTTGCAACACAAGACCAATTCTGATTGACATGGATAACAGTATACATACATTGCTTCTGTTCTTTACCTAAAGCTCTGTGTGACGGCCAAATCCATGGCAACACTCTTGTGTTGGTAACTCCTTGCATGCACAATTTTGTTAGTTCATAGAAACACCACAATTTAGTTTCAATAAGAAAAAAAATTTCATTAGTTGATTTGGATACAATTGTTCTATTTGTTAGCACGCACATTTAGTTACCATGTGCATTTAATATCAACTTAAAGTAGTGATGATAGGAGATGGGCCGAGGCTTCGAGGCGTGTATCGAGAAGTGGAGGGGGCGTTTCCACAAAGCGCATTTCGAGGCTTGCTTCAAGTAGGGGAAGGGCTGAACTCGACGTCCAAAGCTTCGCCGTCGCAAATACCACGTGACCGCTTCAGACAGTGGTTCAGATCGCCCACAAACTTTGACAGGCATTTAAACAGCTTCAGTATTCAGGCAAGATGTGGGAGTTTGTAGAAGAGCTGCGTTCAGTCG
>JAUZNJ010063432.1:0-17297 GCA_034780135.1 Jordanella pulchra
GATGCACCAGCAAGACGTGCACCAACAATTTGTCCTCTTTTGAACTCTGGTATGTCACCCATAATGTTGTGTGCATTACAATATTATGAGCAAAACTGTGCTCTTACCTGCTAATTGGACCTTCACACTCTGCTCTTTTTGGTTCAATGTGCAATTAATGAAGATTGTCCACCAGGCAGGTCCAATTTAGCCATGAAACCTTCCAATGTTCAACCCCTGTATGTATATATAATTTTTTGATGGCTTTGTATGGACAGCTTTTCATTAGCAGTGCTGTGTCTATCTACCTGCCAATTCCCATATCAGCCTTTCCAATCTGTTGATGTGGTGCATCATGCAGTAAAGGTTCAAATTTTCCAAGACTAGCATCTGTTTGTGAAATGTGTCACGTGCCTCAGATGCTCATGAAGTGCTGCTTCTGCTGCTTGAGATGCAAGTGAGGACCTTTTGATGCACCTTGATGTGCTTCAACAATTTGCATGTAAACCTACTGTTTTTGCTGCTCAAATTGTGTTGCATAACCCTTGAGCGAGCATCATCCCGAGTGGATTGAGCTGCTGGTTAGCGGACCTAAGTGAGTGGGTATGCGTTTCTAAAGCAGCTTATTGTGGTGGAGCCAGTAATGAAATGACAATCATATCAAAAAGCCAGCATATTGATTCTTAAATATAGGTTTTTCTGTTCAGATCCCTTCTCATTGAATCACGTCTGTCTTGAAGTTCTAACTATGGCCTATGGAGCACTGACGGAAACCAAATGCCACCTCTGAATTTTTTCCTTTTCAGGAAGGGCAGAGATCTGAGGAAGCATCATCACCAGAATGTGACTCAGACAAGACTGTGCTGCAGTACAGAGACAGTCACTTATTAGAATCTAAAGTGGACAATAAATAATGGTGAATATAATTGTTCAAAAAAGGGCTCAGTTTGACAGAAGCGAGGGACTACCTGACAGCGTAATGGCACAGAACTTCAAAAACGAACTGTGATGGTTGCATAAAAAAAGCTGAAAGGGGCGATGGAGGATAAAACTTTTTTTTTTCCAGGGATATATATTTCTCACAAAAAATGGTGGGATTTAAAGTTATATCAATTGGTCGTTATAGCATATTTACATGTGGACTTTTTAACTCATTTAATAAGCACTATCCCACCTCAAATGAATAAAATAAGATAAATACAATAACGATGGTGTGTAAACTGTATAAGGGATTAAAAGCTGCATTCAGACTTTTCCACAGATGCTTGTTTGTTAGGTGAATATGAAAGCTTCAGCTCTGAACCAGTAGCCCTTATTAATTATTGGCTTTCCATGTTAGACAAACTGAACAGTGAGTCATCTCAGAACAAATAATACAGTATGTTACTATGGATAAGTACGGTACCAACCTGCAGACCAATAGGACCAGGGGGTCCAGGGAAACCTCTCGGACCCTCATCTCCCTTCTGTCCAAACATCCCCTGCTGACCTCTGGGACCAGGCTCTCCATCAGCTCCCTTATAAACAACACACAGATTGGAGCTGTAACCATCTGATGATCTTCACCATAGTTATTCATCATTAACTGTTTGATCATGTTACCACACCTTTAGCTCAGTCAGTCTTTATTATAGATAGATTGAAACATTGGCCTGCTGATACGTTGGGCCAATATTAGCGTGTTTTTTTCCCCCCTGACATTGGGAAATACAGTATATGCATGTGTTCGACCGTTCATAAATTCGTTCAGCAACCATGTTTTCAGTTCACATGAACCGTAAATGTTTTGTTTGATTTTATTAATACATATTTCTGAACCTGTGTATCATTTTTTTTTACCATTATGTCATTTTCTATCATACAAATTAAAACAGAAATAGCAACATCACCTCCAAAAATAAACAGCAAATACAGGGGATCAATTACACTGGTGTCAAAATAATGGGTATCAACCTAAAAAAAAATTGTATCAGTCAATTTCTAACGTTTTAATGTGTACTTACAGCAGGACCAGGAGCCCCAATAGGACCTTGGATTCCAGCTGGTCCAGGAGGACCCTGAAAAACAAAATAAACATGTATGAAGCAGGTAAAACACAAAATAAAAAAATTTTTTTTTACAATGAGAAATGTCTTTTTCCAACACAAGGGAATGACAAAGATTCATTTGATTGAAATTTGAACTGTCAAAGCATAATTCCTAATGTAATTTTCTTTATTCTTGTTCCAGAAGGAGTAATCTGATAGAAACATACCGCCAGCATAATATAAAGATATGTAGATTCATGTGCTTTTCATAACCCACCTGCTCTCCCTTGTCACCCTTGCTTCCTTTCTGTCCTGGTTCTCCAGCCTCTCCCTAGAAAAGAGAAACACACACAGACACAACATGTCACACAAAGAAAAAAACAAATGTGTTTGGATATAATCCTTAAACAGAACAGTACCTACTGATGTCACTTTACCTGCCTTTGCACATACGCAATATTTTTGATATTTTTTATTCTCTTTACATACTTAACATCTTTTACATTTTCGACTCTCTTTTCCCACTGTACTGTTCACGATGATGCAACGCTGCAATTTCCCCACTGTGGGACAAATAAAGGATTATCTTATCTTATCTTATCTTATCTTATCTTATCTTATCTTATCTTATCTTATCTTATCTTAAACTTCTTTGTTGATGATATAGAGAAGTTCATTTCTGCTGCCCAGGTTAGAACGCAGAAAACCTGCAAAGCGACAGCTGATTGTGAGCTTGAGAGAACACCAGAAAATGAAATCAGTGCCTTAGTTTTGTATCTTTTTAAGATGTGTTGAGTTGTGTTTGCTGCTTGGTTATGAAGACTCAAGAATATGTTTTTAGATTGAAAGGGGCTCAATGTGAAACATCTAAGATGAGGTCAGAGTGGTGGATGTGGATAACTGACCTTGTCACCATCCTCTCCGGGTGGGCCTTGGGGTCCAGCGGGCCCAGGGAGACCAACGGGACCTTGGACACCATCACGGCCAGCTGGACCCTGAGGTCCTTTCTCACCCTATACGAACAGATATGTTTGCGTTAAAAAATTTTTTACAATTGGATGCCAAAGTTAATTGGTGTAAAAACAAGTTCAATAACAAACTACTCACAGGAGCTCCTTTCTCTCCGGCAGGACCTGGAGGACCCTGAGGACCAGGTCTACCAGACAAACCGATTGGGCCAGCTGGTCCAGCCTGACCTCTTTCACCAGGAGAACCCTTCAAGCATGAGAGACATGACAGAAAATAATACTTTATTAAATAAAGCTCTGGTTTTACTGAACAACAGCTTTTTCCATTAAGATCCTGGCAGACCCCGCTGAGTTCCTCCACTAATGGATCAATGCACACATAAACAAACCCTTTAAAGGAAAGTGAGAAAACAGCAGAAGCAACACACAATAACAGGCGCCTTTTAAGTTCTAATGAAACGCCGCTGCTCTTTTATAATGCAGTTGGCATTATCTGCTGTCCGGGGGCGGACGCCTTGGTAGCTCTAAGGGGTGCATGTCTGCAGCTGAGAAAGCTTCTTTTAATTCAAGCAGACGGCTGTATTTACTGGAGCTACAGGAAGTAGTTTTCACCTTCATCCATAAATATAATGGTTAATACACCTCCTGATTGGTTCCACTAACCTTTTGTAAGAAGTAAGGTGGGTCTATCCACGCAAAATACCACAGGCCAAAGTTAAATTTTGTGTTTTATACTTCACAACTGATAATTTAGCTTTTTGTGTGGTGTTATACAGTGTTCTTTAAAAACATAGAGAGTAAACAGATAAATATTTATTATTTCCCATCCATCCATGCAAATCACATACATGTGTTTTGATAAGAAAAAACAAGGCACTCGTGCCTTGTGTTATCTTAGCAAAAAATTTTTACAGGAATAAAAGAAAACAACTGAACTTCACAAAAAAGATAAATTGTAGAGCTGTACATTCTACAAGCAAAGAGTATACATTCCCAGGATGAAACCGTTGGGATAAATCTGGGAGGTGCTAGAGGAACTCCCAGGCTATTTATATTTTGTTTCAGCATATGGATGCTTCATGGCTGTTTGCTTTCACCGAGACTGAATTTGTTTGTTTGCATCTTTTTTTGTGTGTCGGGAGAGAAAATACTCCCGCTAAAATATGCCTCTGTTTTGCAAGACAAATATTAGATCTTTTCAAGAGGATAAAAGCTAATGAGTTTAAATATATGGCTTATATTGGGTCGACCAAGAGCTGCTTAATACATACAATAGTTCTGCAGTACATTTAATAACCTCTTATGCTAATCATATATTCACTTAGTGCATTTCAAAAATGTTTATGTTCTTCTCAACAGTTGCACCAGTGATTTATAGGAGAAATACAGAAAGTGACTTACCAAAGTATTTATAGCCCTTGTACCTTTTCACCTTTTTATAAGTTACAACCACAAACTTCAAACTGATTTGTTGCTAGTACAGCTTCTAACAGGCAACCCTCCAGGATTGATCTGCATTGAGCTTCATTCATTTCTCAATAAACTCTAAACAGATTTTCTGTATATCATGAGAATAGAAATCTCCACAACACAACTCTCATTTAAACAGAGAACATTCTTCAAAATATTTGCTGTATACAGTACATGACTTTTAGCTGGCTTCATGATTTCTATTCAACCATAGTTTTCTTCTTCTGCTTATCAGCAGATACTCCAAACACTGATCTTTAGATCTTTGAAGCTTTACCAGAGTTAGCACGGACTCCTGGCTGCTTCCTTGACTATTGCTCTCCTACAGTTCCAGTTGTGTCATACTTCTTTCATTTAGGAGCAAAGTTTTAAGTGCACTCTTTGGGATGTTGGCTCGCAGAAGATGGCTCTGGTTCAGTGGTATTTTGTATTTAGAAGGTTGTGAATTTGAGTTCAGCTGCTCCTACCCACTTGTTGACATCTTCAATGGCAGGTACATATGTGGAGTGGCTTAAGTGGACAGTAGGACTAGAAATGCACCATACAGTTCATTTATTCTTCCCATTCAGTACTTAAAAGATGAACTTAAGTTTGTGGTTGAAACCTTAAAAAGTCAAAGGTGATTGATTAAAACACACTCTTAGCTTTGAGACCATATCTAAACACTAAAACGAAACTTTCACACATTTTTTAATCTCAACCTTTAACTTTGAAGCAATATGTACTTGTGAGCTGTAGTATAACTAATAGCCTTACAGGTATCAGCAAAGCTTAAAACACAATGTTGTCAGGAGATTAGTTAATTAGTTGTACTTACAACAGGACCGGGTGGACCCTGGGGACCCTCTCCTCCCTTCAGACCAGAAGGGCCCTGAAATGAAGAGAGACACAAAAGTCTTTGTACCAGCCACTGTGTACGATCTACACACAACATCGCAGCACAAGCTTCATTAAATGCCTGTCGAGCTACAACTGTCAGCCTCTGTTTACAGCAAGAAATGTGCTTTCTGTGATTTTACCCCACACATACGAATCCTTGAATTACTATTGACATGTCCTCTCTAGCAGACCCCTGGCATGGACAAAGAGTACAAATAAGTAGTAGGCAGGTTAAAATTGTCACCCTAAAACTCATTCCACAGGTTTGAATTTAATAGTTTGAAATAAAGAGTGTTTTCAACAAAACATGTTTTCTTAAGAAAGGAGTTTGAATATAAATTCAGAAAACTACTTAAAAAGTTCAGTCAACAAGGATTTTGTTCAACTGAGGAAGATGTAAATATATTTTGCAGTCAGACCAGACCTAAAAAGATGGAGAAGGACATGATAGAACTGGGAGTTTTATTTGAAGTTGGGAATGCTTGTAAAGATTCGTTTTCATCTCTTTGTTTAACAGCTATTGGACTAAATTGGTGGCAGTAATTTTTACACAATATCTCTTTAAAATTCCTTTCCGATATAACTGGATAAAGGCATCACAAAATATGCAAATTAGGTGATGACATTATGTATTATTTTGTTATTTAAATAGTATAAACTCCATCTGTATGATGCTATATTTATTTTGCTGAACTTTCTTTATGAATTGTTTTGCAATTGTTTTAATTCTTCAATAATTGTTTCAAAACCATGGCAGTCCTGTCCTAGGTGGTTGAACAGTGGCTCATACAGTTGAATTTTCCCACTGGTTCAAACAGTACTTGCTGGTTCACATCTACCTCACTGGTACAGGCATTTGTCATCATAACCGTGCATTCAGGTATAAATAAAACTCACTGAGACACATGACTCTACAGCGAGTCATCCTGTCTTCTCAGCCTCATCACCGCTGCCTTCAGACATCATTTAGTCAGCGATGTACCAAATGGTTCAAACTGATAGGGCTCTGACTTTACCAAAAAAACTCATATAAAGTTACCTTGGCAAATTAATTGAACTTAACATAAACAAAAAGATTTTCTCTTTTAAATTTGTCTAATTTATTTAAAACAAATATTTTCAGGATGTATCAGTTTTGCTTAAAAACAAAACACCTTTTTGTTGTCAAGTTAAAAACGCTATAAAGGTCAATGGAAATTGTTGCCATTTTTCTTTAAGTCAAGTAAGTGGATTTTCCCTTAGGGTTCAACACACATGTTACGCTTTTATACATCTTCCTCTGGATGCTGAGGGTAAAGTGGGAAGGGAATAACCCTGTGGGGATGCAAATGTTGATCGACCAAACTGCATGCAAGATGGTGTAAAAAAAAAAAAATCAAAATCCATATTCTTGTTTCTTCGTTTGTGTGGAGAAAACACTGCATGGGTGGGTTTTCTTATATGTTTATCTGTGTCCAACATGTGCTTGCACACATGCATTCATGCGTGTGTGTCTGTGGGTGCAGCTCCCCATTGAGCAATAGAACAGCACATGGCAGTATGGGTAATGAGTTTCTGCAAGCTGAGGCTCTGTGCTGGGCTAAATTACAATGGCAGAAAACAATCAGGCGTGCTGCTGTCCTGCAGAGTATGACTGACCTTGAGGACACACTTTGTTTCCTGACAGTATATCCATTCCCAGCCACTCCAGTCTAATTGCCAACATTTTGACTTAATAATTTATTTGCTAAATAATGAATGCAGAAACAAATGCTGCTCCTTCCAAAATGCTGGCGCTGACAAATGAAAACAATAAAAGCCCTTGAATTAAACTGGGGAGACTTTTCAAAATAAGTCTCTAACAAACCCCAAATCTTTTAAAAAAGGCCCATTATCCACTGTAGCAGCTCAAACCGTGGATTCTGTGGCGTCGGAGCGGTGCAGAAGCTTGCCTGTTCATTTGTTAGATGTCACTTTGGATTTCCTCTCACTGGATTGATTGCTACAAGTGAATTCCAGAGCTGTTGCCTCTAATGAAGTGAACAGCTCCAGATAGGTGTGGGTTCATTTGTTATGTAGCTGTGGTCCATCGCTTTCTACCCACAAACGCATGTAGAGTAAAACTATGATGAATAGCTTCAGGTGAAATTTAGTTTTTACCGTCGCTCCAGGTAGACCTCTTTCTCCAGGGAAGCCACGAAGGCCTGGGGGACCGTCTTTACCAGGGGAGCCTTGGGGTCCAGGATCACCCTAAATACATAAAAAACATTTTTATGTTACTGTTTACAAAGATGTACAACATCAAAAGTTTGATTCTAATAAGCTGTGATTTGCAGAAATAAAATGTGATCATAAAAATGAAATTACCATTTTCTATTGTGATTTGGTGCAAAAACGACAGGTGAATTTATCTGATTAGATCTGTGATGTAGTTTATAGTAACCATTTATTAACATAAGTTTAAATAATTGACGGATACATGCTATTATGACAGGTTAGAAAATATAATAAAATCTTTATCTCAAGCAATTTTTTAGATTTAGCACTCTTTTGCTTGCCTGGTTATAAAAAAAAGTTTCTGCCCAGGGTGCCACGTCTTGCGACGGCGTGATGACACAAAACAAACATCAGTTAGTTGTGGACGAGATGAGTTTAGTGTTTCTTGTTTTGCATGTCCATTAAAGTAGACTGATCTTAATAAAAATACGCACACATACGGATAATGGGCCTCATGCAACAACATTTTTGTATTGTCGTAAATTTCTCTTACTTTTCTCCTACCGTAGGGTATTGCAGTAGCTTCACATCAGATTCAACAAATGTTCTTAACTTAAGTAAAGTCCACCTGTGCGAAAGTTAGTGCTCATTCCCGAGAAAGGTAAATTGGCATAATTACCGCTTTGGTTGCTAAACCAAAGGCTATCATGATGCTTCTAATACTTTTGGTAATGTCCAGTGAAGATGCCTGCATATTGAGATACACAAGACCCCAAATAGATAATTCCACTTAAAAATTTGATTCTCTAAAATATGAGTAAATAAGCTAACTTCATTTTGTAGCGCTTTTCAGACACAGCGTCACAGCGCTTTACGAGATAAAAACTTAGGAAGATAGAAAATAACATATAAAAAGATAAGAAGACACTACCATGAAACATAAACAATATAAAAAGAGTATAATGAAATAAAATAATACTTTAAGTGATAAAATCCGATCAGGTAGGACTAGAATGCTTGTCTGAAAAAATGGTTTTAAGAAATTTTTTAAACACATCTACTGAGTACAAAGATCACAGCTCAAACGGGCAACAGTTGTAAAAGATCCATCTCCCCAAGTTTGTCGGACTATTAACAGGTTCTGACTAGATGACCTTAGACTCTGCTGAGGTGAAGGGTTTGATAGGATGGAAATTTAGTGCACAAAAAGTGAGCACCAAGAATTTAAATTGGATATGATTTAAAACAGGAAGCCAGTCGAGAACTTTTAAGACATGTCTGAAAAGGGTCCTTCTGTTGGCTCTTGTCAAGAGTCTAGCAGTCGAGTTTTGGACAGACAATCCAGCTCTTCCTGGTATTAACAAGAAGCAGTTCTTCACCACCTGCCTGGCATGGTGGTCTAGTGACATGACCTCATCAAAAAGCCCAGGTATTCCTCATTCTAGATTTCAGTGTTGGATTTGAATCACCTATATGCTGCTAATAATAGCAGGAATGGTACTATCTGGGGCAATAATAAGAGTCTCAGTTTTCCACGAGTTTAACTGGAGGCTGTTATCACTTCACCACTGCTTCACTTCTGACAACCAGTCAATTAAATGGTCTAGTTTGTGCATATCATTTGCCTTGAATAAGCAATATAATCAATGGTCATCTTATATTTTATAAATATTAAATATTTGATGTTCATAAAAAAACACAACAGCATGATTTAAAACCCCATATAAATAGTTGTTTTTCTTCAAAATTTTCATCTGATAAATGAACCTCATGGGTTTAAAATTACTTTACTTTTCTATTTTGTTTGGAATTAATGTTGATATTATCTGTATTTCTTTTGTATCTGATGTATTTCTAGTTCTATTTTCCTCAAGCAGAGCTCACCTGAAGTCTGCACAGATTCTATATTTCCTCAGTCTATGTATAAAACACAAAGCAGTGCATTAGACTTTGTATAAACTAATGGCTTTGTGCTTTCCTCCAGGAATAGAACCGTACCTTTTTTTAAAGCCCCAAACAAACCCTAATGGTCCATTAGTTGCATTTACCTATGACTTTCTATTCATCAACACTGCTACGACACACTCACTGAAGATCCCCTGTTGAATCCAATAATGTTTCCACATAAACAGCCATGATGTGAACATTTAGTCAATGAATATTTAGGAGAAACTGAAAAGACTGAAATGAACACTCATCAAAGCAAGATTGTGAAAGAAACTGTTTCTTTTTCTGGTGCACATAAACTAAACATTTACTTTATGTATATCTTAACTTGCTCCTTTATCTTTTACACTAAACAAAAAAAAAGGGTTATAAGTTTATGATTAGATTTTTATCCCCTTTAGTACCTTATTTGGATATTTTAAAGTACTTGTAGATCCATAAATGAAACGCGGTTTACTTTGTATATGCATCTTTAGAAAAAGCTGCATATACAAACGCTTATATCACTAAAACAATTATTGCCTTTTCTGTGTTTGTATGCAGATGTGTTTGTGTGTGTGTTGGCAGGCTGACTGCACTTTGTAAATAAGTGGGTCTGAGAGATATTAGCAGCTTTGGTCTATGCTGCCAAGGCCTCCACAAAGTTAAACTGGCATACAGAGGCACATGTTTGAGAACGGAGGAAGAAAAGGAAGGCGGTGAGAGGCTGAGGGTTTGGACTTCACCGACTAACCTGATTAAACTGTCCGCTTGGAGAAGACAGGGAGAAAATAAAAAGAGGGTCTGACGGGGGTGGGCGGGGGATGCTGAATGGTGCTGAGAATCAGAGGCTTGTCTAGAGCTGGCCATAGCTCTGCTTTACAAAATGTGAGCTCTCTGTTCCTAATGGGCTATAAATTGCCAGGCAGGGAAGGACAGGGAGGGAAAATTTCTCAGCTACTTGATCAGAAAAGACAGGTGAGAATCTTGCAATTGATGAGCTTTGATTTTGGCTGAATGAAATGTTTGCAGAATGCTGCATAACTGTAATCCAAACCATCCGGGAGCTTGTTGACTTTTTATGATCCTAACGAGCACAAGTCTTTGAAAGTGTTCAGAAAATATAAAGTCAGTCATAGACTAACTAGCAGGCAGAGGTTACATTTTCAGGCTACAGGAATCGTTTGATGTTCTTGTAAAGCACCCGCCTGGTATCACTTTCTAGTGGAAAATATTTTAGCTACTTCCTTATGAAAGGTTGGTATTTGTTGAGTTGTTGATCTTTAGGCTTGATCCTCTGCCCCTTTTCACCATTATATTCTTTAACCATACCTTTGCTCCCTCCTTCCCAGCAGCTCCGGGAAGACCCTGCTCTCCAGGTGGGCCTGGGGGTCCAGGATGTCCTCTCTCACCAACAGGACCAGTCTCTCCAGTGGGTCCCTTAGATGATCAAATGTTTCGTTCAATATGCAAAAACAACAGCAACCAAACAATGTGAACCATTCCTTGGTTCTATTTGATGCAATAATTAATGGCTTAAAGGCAAGATGGCTGATGCATTTATATCATGAATACATTTGAGGAAAATATTTTCTTTTTCTTTGATGTCTAAATTTTCATTTATTAATATGTGAATTATTTCTCAGCTCTCTACAGTTTTTTTCTTCATATCAAATACAAATTAATAAAGATTTTAGAAACAACACTTAACAAGGTGTTTAACAGTATCAGATTTATAAGCAGAAATTGTAGGTCTTAAATAAAAGGACGGGTATGAATGTGATCTTTTTACAATAACACTCAAAATGAGGAGTAAATCTATGCTTCCAATAAGTCTCTTACCTGAGGCCCGACAACACCTCCTGGTCCTGGTGGGCCAGTTTTTCCTTGGAAACCCTGAGATCAAGAAAAAATTGTTTTAAACATTTCAAAATTCTTTCATAAAATAACACCTGAATTCTGAGTCAAATGTACAAGTTGTGCAAATACTTAAAAAACTAAGAACAGGAATATATACGTTTATACTTTAGCCTAATTTTTTGTGACATGTAAAAAGAGGTAAAATGTTAGCATGATGCATGTTGGACACATAAAAAATAATCACAATTACATCACAAAAAATGCCAAGTTTTCCAGTAAACTCCAAACTATCTTCAAATACATTATAATGAAGACCAGATATTCTGCTAAAAAGATAAAACTGTGATTTCATTGTAGTAGGTGATTTGATCCTCTGAAAGCAGGGCTAAAGCAAAGCTGAAGGCAGCACGCATTTGAATTTAAAAGGGACATTGTGTAAGATTTACCTCCATATTGTGGTGCACTAAATGAATTTCAAATGGCACAATGGTGCCTCCCGTCAAGCATGGAAGAACAACTATCGAAGCCCTTGTCTAATCAGCTAATATAAACGATGAAACATGTGTAACATTTCTATAAAAACATAGCCAAAAGAAGCCTACGCTTGTTAGCTGGTATGACTTTTGTGAAAAATGACAGCAGCTGATTACTGTTGCATCAGGGCTCATCCTGTGTAGGCTAACAAACAAACTGAGCCAGCTTAATCACCCTTAATATATCAGCTGAAGAAAACGATAAAAGCATTGAGAATCTCTATGAAAAAAAAAAGAAATCAAGAATGACGACATGGCGTCTTCCACTGTGTGCACCAACCTGTGTGCACAAGCTATATGTTGTAAACTACTAATTCTAGGCAATGAGAATGCTTTTATTTTTGATGTGAAATTATTAGACTTTTACTGAATATTGTAATTAATAAAGCAACTCTATTTTTGCTAATAAAAAGCCACGTTTGTTACACACTGTCCCTTGAAACACAATTTAAAGAGCACTTTTCTGCTAAGCAGTTTTTTATAATGCATTTAAATAGTTTCCAAGCAACCATGTTTAATTTTATTGAACAAGAAGTTCAATTGGTTGTACGTAATTCAAAAGTATTTGATCTGTTTTTAGCATTAGAGAGTCAAGAAGTGAGGGGGGTGTTCTCTATATTGTTTAAAAGTAGAGAATATTTGAAAATCTGACTGCTAAAATAACCAAAATACCTAATCTCACCAATTTATTAAACAAAGGTGAGGAATATTACATGCACCTCATAGGTTTAGGGCTGCGCAAACCATAATTGTACGAAATGGCATAAAAGACAAGAAAATTACTCTGGACATGACATTGAAAAAGAAATGGGTACCTCTTGGTGGTGAAGGTGGCTGGTAGCAAAGATGCATTAGCATTCCGTTCTCAACAATAAGCAATTTGAGCACCATAAAATTCAAAGTAATTGGTCTAAATGGCCCATTTTCTTATTCAGGTTTGCTTGTTAATGGAATAACCACACAAGGCCCTAAAAGCCAAGACAAATACTTCACACCAGGCAGTTACTTGTTTTTTTGTTCATTTCAAAAGGTCTTTGAAAAATTTCTTTGTAAAATAATCTCTTGCCAAGTGATATTTTTTTTCCAGAACACACAGTCCTGTGCTCAAATTCGAGTTTAACCCCTCCCACTGTCTTAGCTTTCTTTTCATACAATCTGATATCTTAAACAAACTTATGGAGGCAAAATGGAAGAAATGTGATATTTTCAGCGAGAGAAAATTGCAAGAAATTTCTGCTGCGGTGATTACTTCCATATGTTCTACTTCTGTTAAATCTGCGACATCAACAAGAACCTTTTTTCAATCCAACAGTATCACGGTACAGCTGTCCCATGGGGGCTCTGTGTCATCTGGGGCTCCCAACGTAAACACATAATCTTCACTACATACGTTGAGTTTTTTCTCAGATGCTCTACATTCTAGATATCCCCTTATTTACTGTACTTATTTGGTAACTACTGTTGCTACAGGATTTAATATTAAACTATCAGAGGAGACAGATACAAATACAGACTATTCTTATAGATATCCTTTAATTTCATTTTTGTTTAAATATCATGGGGCAAAGTTATGGAATGAGTAAGGAGATTAAATAAATTGTCATCATTATCTAACTGCTAAAAAGGTCTGAAAATTATTTTGCTTCCTAAATATAAATCATAAAGCTGAACTAAACCGAGCAATTATTGCCTTTTTTAGAATGGGAAATAAAAATAATGTTTTTCTTGATTAAAAAAAATTGAAAAAAAAAAGTTAATTGGATTTGAAAAAATTCCGATTCACTCACCAGTCTAGTAAAACATTTTCACATTTTTTTGTGTTAGTCAGTCACATAATCTAAATCGACTTTGAAAACAAGTAGAAAATCTATTAACATTAGAACAAAAGGAGTGTCCCTTGTCCTTTTAGTCTAAATGTGTTAATGAGCCTTTAAACATTTTTCTGTTTGTTAAGAGGGTGGTTGGAATATCTATTGACGGTTCCCCCAAGAATCACTGTACGTGAGAATAAGGAGCAGCGACTGCTCTACAAAACCGTACTATTTCCTCTGTGTCTTATTAGCACGTTAGAGAGAAATCCTCCACCTTGTACAACCGCAAAACTATCACTGGTTGGATTGCTCTGCGCTCCACTTTTGTGTTGCTGTAATTACCAGTGTGTTGCTGTCAATCTACTCTTTAACCCCACCACACTTTCCTTGGTCCTTCCAGAACAGATGCCACAAGGAGCATTTTTTCAAATATTAGTTGTTGTTGAAACAAGGCTCTGGTTTGAGCGACATGAGTTGTACTTTAATGTTGATGTCCTAGTTAACTAATTAAACATTTTCTACCTCAATCTGTGCTGATACAGTAAGTGCTGCCATTCTCACATACAGCACCTCAGTAAACAGGCTGACATGAATTAATCTTTAAAGATCTGTTAAGCTTAGAATCACAGACAGTGATAACACCAAAGCAAAATGTACAGCTTTGAGCTCTCACTAACTTCTTGGTTTTGACTTTTACTTGACTTTTCCAGTTTGATTCGATCACTGAACACTTCACGTCTTGAATCCATAAGCAATTTTCTGAGGATAAGTTGATTTGAAAGTTATCATCCTAAAACCAGACCAAGCTTTAGATCCAGGCTTTCAGGGAGCCAATCCTGGCTGACATACAGTGTGTCCCCAGGCTTATTGATCACTATACTTCGCCGTTCACTGTGATGTATTATTCAATGAAACTCCTTCAGGCCACGCTATCCCAGCCTCCGCAACACAGGAGACACCGGCATCAACGCTTGATTTGCACTTCCTGGAATTCTGATTGTTTTGCTCGGATTGGATCCCTGAAAGCATCTTTATTGCTGTGATCCATTTTCATATTGGATGCTTATGCTGCCTGTTCTCCAGAACGTAAATCTGCAGCCCTTAGCGCCTTATAAGTGTCAATCGTTATGCCTGGAAATGCAGTGCAGCCAGAGAAGGGCTTGTGTGTTGTGTATTACATTATCTACAGGAAAGGGACAGGTGCAAGTGGAAGCTCTAATAACAGAGTTGATGATCTGTCAAGCTTGTAGTGAAATTTATTGTCCTCAGGGAGTCGTCAAGCAATGGCTCACTGATGCATACTAAGTGTGGAGATCGAAGATGAGAGCAGAGGATTTTAGCAAGATGTGATTGAATTAAGTTTTTTTTCTTCCATGGGGTAATTCTTACACAGAAGTCCTTGGGATCTTTACTTCAGACTTAGTAAACACATTAGTCATTTGAGGGAATAGGAGCAACTGGTGCAAGTAATTTCATGTTTAACGGTGCAGTTGTATTCAGTTACTTTATTTGAAGGATGGGAGTCATTCAAAGTGTTATGGGCAAAAAGTTTTAAAATAAATAATACTTTCTGTTTAAGTCACGTAATCTCATAGTAAAGAATATCTTAACTTCTCAGAGAGCTTTGATATTCTAACGATCTTTCTGTGTGTGGTGACAAAATAAACCTGGTGTATCTGTGTCATTCTTTTTGTATTTCTACTACTGTGACAAGTTTGGGAAAGTAAATATTCCTGACTAATAAAGATCAACACACATCTACATTAGTTGAATGTCATGCTCTGTAAGTTATCCTATATTAAAAAGCGGCTATGAGAAATAGGCACATGTGTTGTGCCAGCCTAAAAGTAGAGTAAAAACAGTATTAAAGCTTTGCAACCATGTAAAACTGTGCCTTTTTAAAAAACCTTCATAGGTTTTCTACCTCTTTTAAGTTGACATGTATTTTTATTTATTTTTTTAAAGAAAAATAAATAAAAAAAGAGGGCTCCTGTAGCTGATTTCTTAGGTTTTTACACCCTTAAGACTTTGTTAAATCCTCTTTTTATTTCATTCATTTATAGTGAATCTGCTGAAAGTTAAATTTACTTGTCCTTGTATGATGATGTAAACCTGCAGTTTACGGAGAGGTAAGAAAGGATCAGAATTGTATTACTGAACAAAGGTATCAGTAAGGAGAAGTGGAGTATAAATTAAATTCAGTTTTAGTTGTCCTGACTTTATACAAGCTATTAATTATTATTGTATTCAGCTAAATAAAAAAACTGAAGTTGGGTTTTTATATTTTAGAGTAGAATAATGGTACAGCCATTAAAGATTCATTCACTGTAAAGCTTTATTACCTGATTAGCAAAACATATGCAGCAGGACAAATGTAACAGAGATCTTCCTTTAACTTAACATTTGAAAAGAGATAATTGCTCTCAACATTATTACCTATCAGACATTGAATCAGACCTGTTATAACAGGTGTGGAAGGAAAAAAAAACATATTTGCAATTAAAACCTCTTAAAAACACAATAGAGGGATTCTTAATGTTCTGGTTTAGCGATTTCCAGGTTTCTGCCTCCAGATGATTCCTGCTGACTGAAACAGAATACTGCACATTTAGTCCTTACCGTCTCTCCACGCTGTCCGGGGTGTCCAGGAAGCCCATCCTTTCCAGGTGGTCCCTGTTGGGGAAAGAAATGTAAAAATAAAATAATCGCAACTTTCATGACTATGACATTTACAAATCAATACTTGTAGCACAAAAGCCCTTCTGCTCATTTGCTTATGAGCAAAAGTCTATTTTTCCCAGTTTAGCATTTATTATTCAGAAGGGAAAAAACTCCTAGACCTCTTCTGACAAATGAAGAAAATATTAATTTAAAAAGAACCTGATTGTCTAAGAGGCAGTGGAATCTGTTTGTATAAATTATCACATGTTTACTGCTTAGACTGAAGTACTACAGTTCTAGGCTTCTGCAAGTACTTCCTCCGTCTTATCAACCAAAAGGTTGTAATTATGGCAAAGTTTTGAAACAAACTGCAAAAGTGAAAGCTACAAATTAATGGGCATGTTGAAGACGGTTCTCATCTGAAGGCAAACAAGTGGTACCTACAGGAGGGCCCTTTGGTCCAGGGAAACCCACTGGTCCCTGAGGTCCTTGAGGTCCCTGCAGCCAACAAACAACAAAAGTCCTGTTACACAATGCATAAACACTGAAGTTTAAATGTGATTCAGTTCAATGTGTCACAACAGAACAATGAATAAGTTTAAATTAAATTAAAATTAAATTGAGCTCTATGAAGTCTTCCAAGAAAAATAAATAACTGTAAAAGCTATGCCATTAATTATTGGAATTATTTCTTATTCAGTAGATAATATCAATTGATCTCTGTCTGCATTTTTATGAGTAACAAAACAAATCACTTCCTTTTTCAGGAAAAAATAACAAATGCAGAGCTATGAAGGTTATGGACTAGTTTCTCCGATCCAATAATAATGAGAATGTGGTTTTACAGTCTTACTTATCATGTGTTATATTATTATCAAGTGCTTGAGTTTTATTTTCTGGCACTTCTGGAACTGAAAATATAAAACAAGGTTAAAGAAAAGATTGTTGAAATATAATGTACTTATTAAATAGATATTTTTGGCAAAA
>JAUZNJ010063443.1:0-27252 GCA_034780135.1 Jordanella pulchra
AAGAGAAAAATACAGGCAGAGACGATATAGCCGATAAATTAAATGACGTCGATAGTTTTTATTTATCGTGCAATTAACTGATTTATCGTTTATCGCGACAGGCCTAATAACATGTACTACATTAGTTGTTTTAAAAAGTTTGGTCTACGGGTAGATGGTTGTAACGAAGCTGGACAGTCATTAGACTTCTATATATATATTAGATGTATGGAAGGAGAGATACAGGTGCAGGTCCTATCTTACCCCCACTCTAATCCTAAATATTAATGTTATGTTAATCACAGCTTCAATGATCTGTCTATTAGCAGTCAATCTCTTATACAATAATAAATGATTTTATCTTAAATCAGTTTTGCTGAAATGACTCATACCTTAAAATGACTAGAATGCATTAAACATTAGATTTTTGCTGTCAATGATGGATTTGATTAAAAAAGAAGTTGATGAAAGTTAAAAGGTTTGAGTTTTATTGGTTGAACACAGCAAAATGACACATTGATTAAGCTGAACAAGTTCAGACTCGAGAGAGAACACTATATTTTACAAATTACTTTTGTTATTCAAATCTATTCCTGTTGCATTTGATGCCATGTCTGTTTGTACTCTGTGGATTAAACGAAGCCTTGAGTGTGTTTTGCTGAAAATAACTAAAGCTAACACCCTGCATGTTAAATCTCTACCTTTTAGGGCTCAGGAAACATTCCTACAGTGGGATCAGTTCAGACGCTTCTATAATTTCCTAATGGCAGACAACATGAAGAAGATTATCCTCTCACACAGGTGAAGCATCTGCAATTCATAACAAACTGAAGCTTAACTTTGCAGCAGAAGCAATTCTTCAGTTTCCACCACATCTGTAGTTTTACCTGACTAGAGCTTGTGTTTTTTCTTTCTCTGTGGAGGTCGTTGAGCGTTGAAGCGTTGCTATTTGAATCTAAAATGTACTGACCTGATTTAAATCAGAACTCATTTCCATCTGTGTGCAACAGGCACAGTCTGTTTGGGGAAAGCTCACCGAAAAAGTTTGATGCAGACCTCAGCCGTCTGTACATAGCGACGTCCCTCATGCAGATTGACGACAACATCATGAGGTGTGTAAAACCATTCAGGACCCATAGAGTCCTATGCAAGAAATATGTCATGTTCATTGGTGTCTAATGATGTTTTGTTTTTTTTTTATTTCAACAGAAAATTTCACGGCCACAGCTCTCTCAAAGAGTACTATGAGAAGGAGAGCTGTGTACATTATATCCACAATGTAAGAAACCGCTCCAGTAATCTCCGGTTTTATTTTCTCCTCTTTCTGTTTTCGTATTCGTGTCTCATGTTTGGAAGTTTTTGCTCTAACCTCCAGGTGGATGTGCCACTGCTTCTGGTAAACTCTGCAGACGATCCTCTGGTTCATGACTCTTTGCTTGCCATCCCTCGCACGTTAGCAGGTAGTTTTCACCCAGTAAGGAGCAAACATGACAAAAACTGCTCATATTTGTTTGGTGTGAATCAAAATATGGATCATGTGATACATCCAAAGACAGACAGATCCCTTCTGTAGGAAAGTTGTATTTAAGAGGATATTTTTTTATTATTGAGCAACAACCATGTCCTCAACTGAAAAAATTCATAAATATAAAATTTGAAAATCAATTTTAGACTTGGCTATCTTAGGATCTTAGCACATATGTTTGTGCAGGTAACTATTACTGTGCAGAACTACCAGGCAACTTAATAAAAAACAAATATTTACCCAGCTCACTTGTACCAGCACCAGGTCAATCCATATAAGACAAAATCTAGTAACCAACAATTTTTACATTCAAAAACAGAACTAATTGGTGACCAATATATCCACATTTCTTTATGATGACACTCAAAATCCTTTCATCCATAGATTCTGTCAGTTGATTGATTTGTTTATGATCAACATTGCTGCAGCAGCACCACAGCCTCCCAGGCTCCTTAAAGAAACACATCTGCAGCTCTACATTTCTTAGTAGGGCAGGGTGGAGCATACAGTCTGAGTAATGTTTTCTGGTTTGAAGTTTTTCTTAAAGTAAAGATGGACTCGCTGTACTTTCCGTAATGTCAAGCTCTTTTTTTTTCTCAGTCAGTGCTATTTTTAACCTTACTGACTGCTTGATTGTCTTGGAAAAGGAATATTCCCCATGCAGGCGTTCTGACATAGACTCCTGCTGTCATCCTCAGAGCAGTTGCTCTTTAAACTCTCAGACTAGGGGATAATCTGCCCTTTGGCCATGGATGTGGAACTGCGACTGACTCACAGCTACCAGGAAGAGGTCAGACAGAAATACTGCTCCTCTGTTGATGCCACAATCTGTAGTTAAAAAAAGCTTTAATAGCAGTTGAAGTAAACAGGGTTCTGATCTGTCCTAATTTGTCCAGTTTAGCTAATGTGTGGGCTTGTAATGAAGTGCACCGTTAAATCTTAATGCTGTGTTGGAATAAAGGGCCTATATGCACAGGTCTTCTTTTTTTAGAATGTGAGCTGTTCTCCATAGCATGTTGTTCCCAGCTGTCATGTAATGCCTCCTGGGCCGCTGTCATGGCTCTAGGCGTGGGCCCCTGTCTGTCTGCGTGGTCACTGAGTATCTGTCATGTTCTGTGGTGAAAGCCCAGCAGATCTGAATCACTATTCATCCATTTCATGATACCCCACTAACCCAGATGAGAACAGGAGAATGAAAGAAAACCAGGTCAGTCTTTTATATGAGGCACCAGCTGCATTAGTGCAACAAACAGGGAGACTAATGGTTGTTTTTAGGTGTAGAGATCGCTTGTTTTTTTCCTAATCGTATGTCAAATTAACAAGAACAGACTGTAGTCAAGTAGATCAAACCATCTGAGGCAGGTCCCTTAGGTGGAAATCAAAAACACAGCCTGTCATCAACATTTGCATCATTTGCCCCAAGCTGCGAGCACAGCAAGAATAAACTTGATGGATTCAGATTTCCTGTTATTGCCTGATAAACCAGATGTATTATCTGTCCTATTAAATTAGAAAGCTAACTCTTAGCTTTGTTTACATTTTCCCTTCCTCTATGAACTTTAATAGATGTGCAATTGCCAAGCAGTTATGCTGATAGTATATGAGTAATTTTGTTGGGTTTTTTTTCCAATTACAGTTTTTGTGATAACCAGTCATGCATTGCACATTTAAATCCCCCATATGATGCCGTTTTTTTTTTTTTTTTTACCTCTTTGAGTCTGTTTGTGTTTCTTAATTTAAATCAAGGACACTAATACAATTGTGAGCTACAATCCTGACCAAAAATGAAGCTGAAAAAAATCAGATAATTCACCTTTAAAATATCACTAGGTAACTTATCTTTTGAGCAGCTTAATTTGCATAGAGAAAATGCTTCATTTGCTTCCTAATGTCTCCAATAAACTCTATAATGATGTAAACCACTGTGCTTTTAAAAATATCGACATATCTCTACACAACCAGAGTGAAGAATACAACACTAAACTCTTTTGTTTATTAAATATGGAATTGAAGGGGTGTGTCCAAGCATTTACTGCTGTGTTGAGGCAACCAAATTACCCAACGGCTCAACCAGACAGCCTGTGGGACCTGTTAGTCAAGGCAAATCAGTTTCAGCTGCTTTATTTTTAAAAAATGGCCTGTAGGACAAAACTGGTGGTTGTTCTGAATGATAATCTGTGTTAACCTCCTTGTTCTCTGTCATCCCGCAGCAAAGAAGCCGAATGTAATTTTTGCCCTCACGCTTCATGGAGGCCACCTGGGCTTCTTCGAAGGGGACGTTCTCTTCCCTCAGCCACTCACCTGGATGGACAAAGTGATTGTGGGTTACGCCAACGCCATGTGCCAGTGGGAGAAACAGAAACCACCCTGCCAAAGCGTCCACCTCACCGGGAGCTCCTGTGTCGAGGCGAAAGCCTAAGCCTCCGTATTTTTCTTCATTCCTTCTCCTCATTTTAACATCTCACACTGTCCAGCACCGCTGTTCCAACAAGGCACCGAGGAGACACTTTAAACTGCTCTTGGTCTCTGCCTTCTCCTCTGGTGCTATTCACCACTTCCAAAACACACACATGCCTTTTACACCCATTTGTAAACCCCCTCCCTGATCCCATCACCTTACAGGGTGTGGACAGCAGAGTAGAAATTAACTGCCTTCACCTCAGAGCTGGAACATTTGGTCATCTAAAACAGCAGTGACGCTCGGTTAATGGGTGCACCAACCAAATACGACACAAAATAAAGTAACTCTGAAATTAGACGGGGACGGAAATGGCAGTATGACTTTTTACCAGAGAGACAAGCACACAAGGCGTCACAGAAGGCGAGGTCAGAGCGACTGTCGGTGCCTGTTTACTGCACCAATAAGAAGCTCACTGCTTATCACCGCCAAGCCCATAGAGCCTAGTCTGCTGTATTTGTAGTGCGTCTGTCTGTATGTCTAATTAGGAGAGTTGAGAGTACATCTGTGTGTGTCTGTGTCCCCCCACAACAGGACATGTGGTTTCTGTGTTTAGCAAATCCTCCTTTTTGGATGAACCGCTGCTCTGTCGTACTGTAGAAAATTGAAGTATAACCTTATATTTCTCCTACGTTATTTGCATCTCATGACATCTTCCTGGTGCCTATGTTTGTTGTTTTGAAATGTAACTTTTGCGTTTTCAGAGCCAACAAGCCTGGGAGCTAACCAGAGATGAGCTGATAACCCACATTCCCACATGCACATTCTACCCACTTCGTTTCAGTGCACTTTACATCCCTTATGCCACAATGTTTTACGTTCACTGGTTAGCAGAAGCACGAACGTTGCGATTAGTAACAGTTTAGCTGTTGGTTTAACATAAGAAAAGTTAAAGGGAGCAGGGATGATAACAAAAGGTTAAATGAATCAGATGTTCCCCAAACTGTCTTTGAGCCCTCATACTTTCTTCTACCTTTGATCAGCTGCAGGTAAATTCCTCCAATTAAGACCAAACACCCTCACTGAGGCTCAGCCCTGCTCATTTGGAACAAACTTCAAAAAAGGGTGAATCAAAATGTATTTTCTTCTGTGAGCTGTGAGGTTTGGTGAGTAGGAGGGCTGAAGAGACCAAAGCTGAACCAAACCTTTACCGTCATGGATTGTTTGTCAAATACCTGTAATTGTCCTGTATGTATATTTAGATGGAGGGTGCTGCATGCTAGAAGGAAAATAGCTTTCTTTTATTCTGAGTATTTTTTTTCTGTCAGCCAATGATTTTAACAGCTTATTGTATTTAAGTTTTTCCACTGACTGAGTGTTATAAAGTGCTGGTCGCACCACAGCATGGTGTCAAAATCAAACCGTAACGCTGAGACTTGTGGACCTTACAGAACAAACAGTTCCAAGGGCTTAGGGAGCTTCTGTCGAGACTTCATCCAGATGAGAAACCTGTGGTTGAAAAGCTGCTGCTGAACACTGTGATGATGAGACACATGGGTGGTTGGAAATGATGAAGAAATTGACAACAGTGCCTTTTGTTGGGCTTATAAGCCAGTGTTCCTGTTTTAATACCTGGTTGGTAGTATTTGTTTTTGTCATAAGAATCCAAAGCGATCCATGCCAAACTTGGTTTTTTGTACTCATGGAAACTAATAGAGTAGCTTGAGTAACTTATTTCAAGTTATAGTTTCAAGGATTTCGTATCTGGAGCCTTTAACATTTTTATTGACTGTAGACATAGTGGCCTTAGTTTAGTTTTTTTATTATTGCTTTAATAATCTTGACTTAAATCTGCTATTGATAAGCTTAAAGATCACCTGTAAGCTTCACACATCTCCATGAAGTCTGTCCAGACAGATATTAGGAGATCCAGGTATTAATCTCATCACTATGAGAAGTGGACCTGACTTTCTCTCTTAACTCAGGGCTTCTGCCAACAACGAACACCATCCCTGTGTGTTTTTGTTTTGTTTTTTAATGTAATCTCACTTGTTTAATTTACTGTGAGAGAAAACTGAGATAGCTTGATCAGAATCAGAAACCCCCCACCCCACAGTATTGTTACTCTTTCTAAAGTGTGCTCTGTCCCAGCGCTCACTCTTTGCCTCTAATGGCACTGTTGCCATCTGCTGTCAGGGAGATGTAACTACAACTCCCAGACTCTCATAGCAGTCGTCTTCTCATCCACCCACAGTCTTGTTGCGTAGTTTCACTCGTCCACAGCTGTCGTTCTTTATTAAACCAACGGGGTTCGGGGTTCTTCTCGCTCATTGAAGGATAATCGATGACACCAGCACTACACACATTTCTGCACTAACCGCTGTTTGTAAGACTTCTGCCTCTCTCTCGATTTTGCAAAAATGCAGGCTTGGATGTATTTTGTTGAACGTTTTGTTTGTATCATTTGAGCTTGTTTTGTACTTCTATTTTTGTCTTCTTTATGTGTAAATATTTCCTTGTGCAAATGCAGCAGAGTGCGTGTCGGGTAAATGGGAGAATACTGTCTCATTTCAACACCTCTGATCAACAACAATCAAATTTTTCACAACAAAGGTAATTTAGATATATCAGGCTTTTTTTTTCTTTTCTTTAAGGGACCAGAAATAGAAGCCAGTCAGGGAAGTTGTTTGTCCTTTTGTTTTATTTTTTTTTAATGCTAAGATTTCAAATGAGGGGAAATATATTAGACCAAACATTGAATACTGAGATTCTTCTCTCATTAGTTGTAAAATCTAAAAAGTTGTTTTACTGTACTGGTATAAAAATGTGACCCTACGTATTTAACCTATCAGTGCTTCAGGCATCAGGATTCTTTGCTCATATTTACTTGCTTGGAAACAAATGATCATCAGCTGCTTTAGATATAATTATATTAAAACATAAAGAAGCACTGGACTGAAAAGATGGTTTCTTGTTGTTGAGATTGTAGAAATAAAATCTAGTCGGCTTTCAGCCCAAAACATATAGATTGGAGCGTACAGCTATCATTTTACAGCTTTAATTTTGTTTACATTTTTTTTTAAGTATTGTTTAAGAGTGGTGACAGCTTGAAGGGACTTGCACAGTCACACATGATGTACTCCTATACTGAACACTGGGTATTCTGTTTTTTTCTTTTCTTTTTTAAAGGGAAACCAGTGGTGTGTGTGTGTGTGTGATTTAATTGTGTGAGGATATATGGTTACTGTATTCTGAAATAAATTATTTTCTCAAATGAAGAAAGCTTGGGTTTAATTTAGTCTCTCATTTTATTTTGTAAACATTCTTGTGGAAAGTTTACGTAAATCAGAGGTAGGTAAAGCATCCAGAAAGGTTTTACTCAGGAGTAGCATTACTCTAACACTTCTTAATTATAGTAGAAAGTAGTCATCCAAGAATTACTCAAGTAGTACTCTGCAAAAGGGCCACTCAAGTACTAATTCCTCAAAGTATTGGGTTTAATAAATAAAATGTAATCAGACAGTTATTCTTTAGGAAATTATGGAATTACAAAGTAATGATTACAAAATAACACATTTGTGTAGAAGAAACTGTTTCCACAATAAATTTACTACATAAATATGTAAAACCAATATTAACTGCTGATAATGCAAATTTCAGGAAATGATACAGAACTCCCAGTTTAGATATATCTACTGTTTATCACATGTTTCCTCTAATCTCAGAAAAACTCGAGTTACTCGTGGTGGATTAACAAGAGTAACCAGACTGTTTTACTATAGTAAGAATAGCGATACCCTCACAAGAATAATACTAAAGTAAAAAGTAAAACTATTCTTAAAAGTACTTTGATCTACAAAAGTTACTCAAGTAAATGTCATAATCTACAACCCACCTCTGGATTTAATTGTTGCAATTTTTTTTAATCTTTTGCCTGTTAACAGGATGGATGAGAAGGTAGGAAATGTTTTCATTGCTACACGCCACATGCAACTCTGCTTCTCAACCCCAAATGTGCATTGTTATTTCCTAATGTGGCACTGTTTAAAGGAAACATATTCTGATGGTCATAGATTTTTTTGTTTGGTTAAATATCTCCTCACAAAATACACTTTAAACCTTCAACTTTAATAGCTGTCCAGAAGTTTCTCTAATGATTTATTAGCATAAAACATATTGGCACATAGCTTCCTATAGACATTTCAAATGCACACGAGAATGTGTTTGGGATTGTTGTTCTGCTGGAGCACCTGATTATGTCTGCTTAGGTCACCTTCAGATGAAAACAGAATGAATAGAATACACATTACAAGGACACTTTATCAACTAACTAGATAATTTGCCTGCTCCAATATGGGAATCATCAGGCTCAACTCATATTTGCTATTCAAATAACTTCTAGTGAGTTTTTTTTTCTGAAAGGTTTACCTCTGCTGTTTGTATCATAAAGGGCCAAAATGAAAACAAATGTAAAGCTGAATAAGGATAGATTTAAATATAAAGTATAAAAAAGTGATCAGTACCTACATCTTAAATGTTTATAAGATGATTAATTGACTGATAGATAAATAAATATACTAGATTGGTTAATCATGGAGTTGTATAAGTCAATACAGTGCTAGTAGAAGCAGCATTACTCTCCTTAGAAATAATTCAAGCTTATTAGGTTTCTTCACCTACAGAGTGCATTAAAAGAAACCAAGAAATGTGATTTTGAATCCTGGATCTTGAACTCATTCACCTTCAGCTCTGCTCCGCTGCCTTTAACACGGACAGTCTATGAAAGAAACACGAGGCCATATTTTATACATAGAGTCAAAGTAGCTGCTGTCAAAAAGCTCATGTTAGAGTTTTTGCCTGATGGGATACTAGAGGAAGAAACATGGCCTGGTAATGATGAACTGAATAAGAATACTTTTAGTTTAAATCAGGTTTATTGCTATTTCAAGTTAAATGAAATACAAATAACAGATTTAAAAAAGATCTTTAACAGAACTACAGGCACACGTGCATCAACTCTAGCAAATCCTTTTGTAAGTCAATGAAACAAACAGAGGCTATAAGGGAAACAGAGGGCATTTTAATCACCCATGAAATTTGCTCAAATAAAAAACAAGGCTGCTGACAAATGGAAATTTCCCAAGGCACAACAATGATCCTGAATCATTGATCTAAGGCAGACCCATCCCCTTAATACTATGCGAACTGTTCATAAAGTCAAGCTGAATAGTTGAAGGTACAAAAATCAGAGACAACAACTACTGCACTCACCTGGATGTATTTGAATCTATGATTTTTTTATTATGGTTAGTCTTATTTAACCAGGTTTTTTGGCAGACAGTATAAAACCAGTTAATGGGAATGTTGTCTGAATCGTACTTTCACTAAATGTCTTCCCTTCCTCAGAATCATTGTACCAGTGTCATGAAGAAAAAAACCTAACAATTATTCTTAATTATCTCTAAACATATTTTATCCCAATATTAATACCTCATTCTTATCTGCAGACTGAGCCCTTCTTCTTTCATGCTCTTATATGTCTCAGTTAAACAAACAAATTTAACATCAACATAGTCCACATATTTCATTTTCCAGGTATGAATATAAACGAATGTGCTTTCAGAGAGCAGTGTCTTCAGAGCCAAAAAGCTGGGTGGCAATGGCTTGGTAGTCAGCCACTGGGGCTTTTCCATCAAAATCTGAAGGCAGAATATCTGCATCAAATTCTTTAAAGTAGATGTCCAGCTCTTCACCGTGAACAAACACCTGTGGAGCACCAGGGGAACTATTAGAGTTTTCTGAGAGGAATTGAATAAACCAAGTGGATAAGGCATGAGCAGCAGGTTTGTATGTCATCATTCTTACCCGCTCCAGCAGTTTGGCCTTCATGAAGGGTTTAACTACGTTGTAGGTGGTGGTGAAGTACCAGGGCTGGTGAATAACATGGACCGCCTTGAAACGGGCAGGAAAGGAGTCCTGCAGAAAAACATAACACAACACAGCAAAGCTTGGGGTCAAACTCTAAGATGATTCCAACCATTTAAAGCCACACTGTTTAAAAAGTAAACTTCTCAATTTTTTATGCTTTAAAAAAAAAATTCCCATCCAAATATGAATAGTATTATATATTGAAAACGTACAATTAAAATAAACATCAACTTCTTCCCAAAATGTATTTCTATCAGTAAACTAATGCAAATGAAGATAAAAATGCATAGAATAAAAAAAATCAAACACAGAAAACCACTAAAAAGCAAATTAGATGCGTACTTACAGCTTCCTAATTAATGCACACGTTTTTTGAGCACATTTAATATTTGCAGTCATCTATACTGAAATATTATTTTGACATCGCTTGCTATTCGCAGAACTGCGAACATCCACTAGAGGGCGTAAGACAAATAAGTAGTTAAGTAGATTTAAAGAAAATATCACGTTAGCAAAACAAGCAGATGTCTCAGAAGTATAAAAAAGAAACATTTTTGGTATCATAGGTTCATTTTGTCTGACCTGTAGCATGTCCACCATCTTTTTGAGCTCTGCCGTCTTTATTCCTGAGGCATGCTGCATAGTAAAGCCTTTAAAGTTCTCAATCAGGACAAAGCCATTGATCTGAGTCTCTTCATTTTCAAGCAGCTTCTCCAGGATCACACAGTATGCTCTCAGCACCTGTTCCACATGTAAAGACACGTTTTATTAAGCTGAATGATCTCCAAGATCTTCAAGGTCACTATAAAAAAAAAGGTATGTCAGCAGCCACCTCATCAAAGGTGATCTCCTCCAGGTCCCAACCCTCAATGTTGAAGAGCAGGACCACACGGCCATATTTGTCTCTGATTGGCAGAACTACTGGATATCCAGCCTCTATGGTACTGCGGACTGCTTCAGGAGTGAGGTTCTCAAAAAGCTCTGGATAATCTTTCCTGAAACGTACATAACCTGGAAAATGCACCAAGCATACCAACGTAAAGTACAGCACTGTACACATGTTTCAAACTATTTGGGTTGATCCAGACCCTGCTGGGTTCCCTTATTAGATTTTCATTTTGCAAACCTTTGATTGTGCTGAATACAGTTGCATTATATTTGCCCCCTTTTTTATATATATTGGGTAGAAATGTAATCTTGTTCTTAAAGTCTGTGATTTGATTATTTAGACCAATCAATGTCTCTTTAGCATTTTTGTGCCATTGAATCTCATTTTGAAAAGAATTTTTTGAAACATTGTTTGTTTTTCTTTTATTTCGAAATAAAAGGATTTAAACAACTACAGCAAAAATAAAAAAAAATCAACAGGTAAATATGCTTATTTTTTTGCAAAAATGAACACATTTTAATAAATAAAATAGGTATTGAAAGGGGTTTCATAACTATTTAGGACTATACTTAATATTGGCTTCCTTGGAAGCTCATTGGAAAACAAAAACATGCTGATAAATTGTTTTTCTATATGAATCTTAGTTAAAGATGGACTAGAGGAGCAAAGAATACAGAGAGCCCTGAGGATTAAACTCCTCTAATCAGCTGATAGCTCCGTGGAATCCCCTTGTTAACTATTAACCATATATGTTCTCCATAAATTCAACTTTAGAAAACAGTTTCTTTGTTACAGACCTGTAAGAAGATTAATATTTTAAATGGTCCCTTTGCTTATTTTATTTTACTAATATATCAAGCTTATAAAAGCTTTGAAAGCTTGAGAAAGAAAAAATCTTTTTTAAATTGTTATTTGTATTTCAACTTACACAGAAAAACCCAAAAGTCTGGGCAACTGTGAATCAAGACCATTTCGGTTTAAGATTCTTTCAAAAAGTCATTAATGTGAAACAGTACTGAGGACAGCATGACATCAGGAAGACATTTGAAAACAGTAATACAACAAAACAACAAATCTGCCATATTTTGTGTAGCAACATATATAAAAAGAGAAACAAAAAGTAGAATATTGTCACACTGCATCTTTCCCTTCAGTGTTAAGAACCTTGAAACAATAACAGTTCTGTCTCAGAGCTGAGCCCCATGGTACCAAAGCACTAACCGGTCTGTGTCCTGCTAATCAAACCTGCAGAGCGAGCTCACACTTTACATTTTACCCTCATCTAAATGAAACCTGGGCGGGATGAATCAAATGTCGTTGAATTTTTGAGTAATTTAATTGTGATTCCTACTAAAATACACAGCTTTCAACTAACAGTTAATAGTATTATTGCTTAATGCAACAACACACACAAAAAACGATGATATGTGGTAATAAAAAAGATTGAGAAGTGAAAAGGTTTGTGTGTTTTCAGTGCATGCAAGTAAAGGAGAAAAGCACATCAGAGGGCGTCCTATTTAATCAAAGTATGTTCTGCCTTTAATCTCCTCTGATGTGCAACACATCCTAATCAGCTCAGGGATGGCGCCGTTCCCAGGGCCAACAAGTGGAATCAACTTCTTGTCCAATTTTGGACACAAAGGAGGGCTTTGTCAGGGGAGACCCAGGCATCCAGAAGCTCCCAATTAATGAATACACAACCTACTGTTTCCGAGATGCATAAAACAAGACAACAAAAGATAGCCCGACCTTAATTACTGGAGATTTTGAAAATTTTATGCAGAAAGTGAATTAAAGCACAGACAAACCTGCCTATAAACATACACCGAATATATAAAAGATATCACTTTTTTTCATTCACATGAACTGAGACTAAACTTTTTGAACTTATTTTTTTATCACTTTCTTCAAATTCAGAAATCATAGCAAGGCTTTAAAAGACGATTTCTTACGTTTTACGTAATTATAGATTATCATCAGTAATGTTGAGTGAACTTGATGAAAATGTAAGTACGCACCGAGAGTGGTGGGATCTATGCATCAACCTGACTCTTCTGCTCATTTTGCCAATCAGCCGATTACATATCTATCTGGATAATTATCAAACAAATTGAATAATTATAGAAACAAGCTATTTTCAGTCCTGCAAAATTCCAAAATTTACTGCATTCTTTGCAGAGCGAGATCACAGTAACGAGGCTCAGCTGCTGTTGAGACAATGGGGGTCAACTGGAATATCTTTACCAAGAAACGCAAACAGATCTTTGGTGATCAAACACCTTCAAATGTAACAACAGTCAATATGAGATGGATTTAAATTTCCAAAGTCAGCTAAAGTTTGTTAGCCATCCACAACTCTATGGACTTGTTTATTTACAGACAAGCTCAAACAACTTCACAAAACGTCTCTAGTAAAAGTCTGGATTACCCCTCATAACTTCCCTAAATGTTGTGATTTTTTTAAAGTCAATTTGGTAGCTTATACCTGATGTTCTCATCTGTTGTGTGAAGTGCACCAGTCCTTCATGCAGCAAGACGAGTTAACCTGTGTGTGTAAACATTCTGCACCATTATATTCACCTATCATTTTTAACTGTAAACATTGCTGAATGTTTATAATCCTTACGCTTGAGACCAGACTTTTATTTTGTACTTCCATTATTTTTGTGCTGTTGTCATTTTTGCACAGTCAACTTCCTATCACTACTGCACTTTATTTCCATGATTGCATTGCACAGCTACTATTGCAATCTCGGTATATTGTTGTAAGTTGTATGCAACAAAATTGAGTTTTGGCTGCACCCTGTGTATACAAAAATACAAAATACTCTGCCCCATTAACTTTAACTAAATAGTTTGAAGCTGGATCTGAAACTATCTGCATTGAGTCCTGTGGGACAAGATACATTTCTTTAAAGATAAAGATTCTCATATGCAATTTGCTCCTGTGTTTAAGTCACTTTTTTAAGTGTATTTAAATGAGTTAAATGATTTATATGTTTGAACTGATCCTGCGTGTGTAAAATGTTTTTGTTTTTGTTTTTTTGTTGTTGAAAATTGGATCTTGGATATCAATGAGACTGCATGTATAAATACAGGTTGAATAAAAAATAAATTCCTTTTACAATCTTTAGCCGCCATCCTCATGAGCTCCTTTGATAAATAAGCACAAACATGCGCATCTGTGGGGGACTGGACTATCTTTGTCGCCACAATAGAGCTAGAATTTGTACCTGGAGATGGTAGGATTTTTGGAAGTGCACAATCATTTCCCTGATTTTTTGCCTAATTCATTTTGTCTGACAAAAGGTATGTATGTCTCAGGTGTTTCCTTAAAAACATTGAAAGGTCGGCCAGAATTTGCTCAGTCAAAATGTTTAAATGGATAAAAAATTATCTGTTATGTCATTTGGCAAAATGAAATATTTTTTGTAATAGAAATGGATCAAAAACAGTTAAGGTTTAGTCTGATTTAATTAAAAAATGTAAGGAAAGAAGAATAAATGGCAGATGATATGCTACCTCTCTCCCTTACCTTTCATGAGCTCATGGGCTCTGGAGACGTCAAACTTTCGTGCTCTAAGGAAACGAACCAACAAAGAGTCCGGTTTATCCCCGAAGCGTTCCTGCACCAGTTTGGCCAAGTCGTCCCCTTCCGACGCCCTCTCTTTTATCATGGCTCGTAATTCTTTCAGCGATGACGCCCGTCTTTCATCTGTCTCATGCAGCTCGTCTTTTGCCTTAAAAAAAAACAAATAAAAACAGGAAACAAAAAAATATATATGTATATGAAACAGCAGCATGAGAGCAACCAACCCTCAGAGGCTAATTTCTACCTTCTGCACAGTATGGCCAGGTAGCTTGTGGCATGGTCCAAACACCGACCCATGATCCTTCACTGTCAGGTGCTCCAGCTTTGACCTCATGGCCTGCTCCTCCTCTGACACCATACGGAAAGTTCCAGTCTGCACAAACAGGAGTCTGCGGCTTTAGATTAACTCTTCAACATTAAACACCACTTTGAAAATGGAAACAAGAACCTTTCCCAGCTGATAAACATCATCTGTGTGATCTGTTTCACATTGTAAGACGTTAACGACGGACCCAGCTTCTACTTCTGTTCATGATTGAACAGAGGCTCTGCACAACAGAGCTAAGGTGTGTTAGGTGGTTAGACTTACAGCAGCCATGGTTGCAACGTCTCACAGCAGCAATGCTCACTGCAAAGACAGAAGAATTGGCACCGATGAATCAATCTCCCTACTCATCCACTGCTGAAGCAATCTTTCTCAAGTCCGTGAGAAGACACTCGACACATAAAGCAAAATGGAAATGGATTCCTTTGGTTTTGTTTAACATACGGTAACATACATAAGTAGTTACACAGGAGAAAACGTTTCTAACTCAACAGGATACTCTAAAATCATTTTGCCACATTTTTACAGGCAGGGAGATTTTGATCCAGTCTTTTAACTTCACTGATTAAAAGACTGGATGTATTTTATTTAAAATAAATAGATGCTTTTATTCCTAGAATGGGAAGAAATAAACTCGGTACCAATTAAGATCTTTCAATTATAAGCTTTAGTTACAAGCTCTTATAAAAAGTAAAACTGTTGACCAGCATATTTGAATACATCAATTTATTTCAAGGTTTTCAAAAAGTGATTAAAAAGTAGCTTATCTCCACCGTAGCTGTGCATTTTGTTTTATTTCGTATATTTCAAACCCCTTTGCAATCCCGAAACCAGAGCAAGTTTTCACTGAAAGAATTAACATGATAAATTACTTCTAAACTGCCTTCTCCAAGCATTAGATTCAAGAATATTTTTTTACCTTTTTTCAATACATTTTTTTTCTTTTTTTTTTGGTAAACAGCTCTAATTTGATCGTTGTCTGAGGCTCAGTGGTCTTACCTTCTGCACACAGGATGAGAGTCCTACGGAGAGTGGCAGAGGATAGCGGGGCAGCAGGGAGGACCAGGAGGGGAGGGAGTTCCTGAAACGTCACTCATAGAGGGATTAAGCTTGATACAGTGGATTATAGCGAGTAGTTAATCAGCATGATGCAGGCTGTGAAGCTGCATGCAGAAGACGTGTTGGGTTATACTTTGAAAATCCATCCTACTTTGTTGTTATTAATATTATTTCAGTTAATATCTAATTTTTCGACCAGTTTCAAGCTAGTTTTGTTTTTGATTTATTGCAAATATTTGATCATTCTGTTTAGATTGTCCCTTTTTTATTCAATTATTCCAAGGTTTCACGTAAAAAAATAAATTACCTGGAACTTTTCAGATTTTAAAAACAAAACTTTAGGCATTTTTAGGTATTTTGAATTGAGAAGCAAAGTTGGAAACAACTAAACTAAAACTTAATACCTCAAACATTGTCAGAAATTTTAAAAGATAACACAGTCCTATAAAAATGTAGGCATTCTTGGAAATGAATGAAACCCACTTCTTACATTTGTTATCCTGCATACAAATGATCAGTTCCTACATAGTATACACCCTTCTTCAATAGGTTAAAACGAAACATATTTTAAGAATAACCTTTAAGCAGCCATTAAACAGGTTTATTAGGCACACATTTCTGCTTAAAGAGGTCAAAATGTCCTTTTTGATCTGATTTAACATCTAAACGCTGAGTTTTAATCAGCTTTAAGTGGAAAATTATTATAATTATTAGAAATAATGGTTTACAACGCATCAATTTGCATAAAAATATATATCATGGGTTTGAATTAGTCAAAAGAGGTAAGGAAACAAATAAAGCTTTTAATATTATTGAATTTCTAATTTTCTCTCTTATTCAACCTGTGGCACATATTACTTTTACTCCTTTTCTCCCTACATATTATGTTATAAAGGAGCTGTGTTGTTTTTCTCTCCACCGTGTAGAGCTGGAAGTGACCCAGCTCACATGTGATGTGGAAGCTGTGGTTTCGTCTCAGCCCTTCTGTGCCTGCCGGTCCGTCATGTGAGCAGGATGGCCTACAGTGAAGGAGCACTCATGCTTTTAATTTCCCATAAAACATTCCCGTGCACATTCTTCGCAGTCCTGCTCAGAGGGGGGCAGCTCTTGTTTTCTGTCCCACATTAAGGATTAGTTTTCCATGATTGCACAGCATCAGACAGGCTCGTACCAGACACTACCTGAAAAAAGTCACAAACTTTTATTAGATATACTATGGAACATATAGTTTGATGTAAATATATTTTTTAGCTCTTCCTCTTGTATCAAGGCTATAATGAGCAGACACTAAAAGATCTGCTCCTACTAATCTATCCCCTAAAGGTAGAGGTTATTGCAGCATTAAAATGCAATTGAAGAATAGTTTAACCAAAAGATCATTTTAAAATCTATTTTATGAAGATAAACTAATAAAGAACTACCAGGTCTTCTTCAGTCCTTTGCTCTTCATAAATAATTTTATTTAACATTAATAATGCTACCAGCAGAGTTGTATTCTACAGCTCAAAGTTAGTTTATTTTGACATTTTTGTTTGGTTTTGTGTTTTTTTTTTGCTTGCTTTGACTACTTCTTGTATATAAGTTTAACAGTTTTTTTTTTACTTCATTAAATGAATCACAGATCTGTTTGTATCTTAGTCGGATCATCTTAACTGCCTTTTACACCATTTTGAATCGTCTATGTTGTGTTTAATATGACGTCATAAATACTTCTTAGTTTGTTTCATTCTGCTCAATGTAAAAACCTGAATCAATCTTCTCAATCGATAACAATTTGCCTTTTGGTTAGATTGCAGCACATTTACTGATATCTATGTGTTTAGAGCCATCCTTCTCAACAAAATATACAGTTCAGGTCATCTAAGTTTAGGTCTTAAATCATATATTTTTCTTACTACTTGTGCTCTGCCCACTAGGTGTCCTCACACTTCATCCTCTCTCACCAGTTCACTATTTCACTTCCACACAATTTCTCCTGTGTCCTGCTTAGTTCAAAGGAAACATTTCAGGCATGCATTTTCTGTGTTTATCCTCTAATTGCCAACATAGTTGCATAATTTATTGCTCTATTTTGTCATGTTGTTCTACATATCTGTAAGCTTTCTGTAACAGAGGACATGAAAGACGTGATCGAAAACAAAAAGTCTTTCCTTCTTCCGGGTGAAATCAAATGCTGAAGCTCAGAAAAGAGCTTGCTGCTATAATGTTTAGCTTGTATTTTTCTCCAACCATCTTTTCCACTGATCCTGCAGCTTCTCTCTTCTCCCTGAAGAGAAGATGGAGAGTTATACCTGATGTATTTCACTAGAACATCTTCTTGTATGTTTGCGGTGTCTTCTGAATGGCTTTAATTGCAACTTTTTTTTACAGCTTTCCTTCAATACAAGCTTCCTTTTTAACTCTCACCAATAAAATTCAGATTTGTGGAGCCCACGACAAACACACGTCTTGTCAGCAAGCCTGTATGCACTACAGTGTGTGGAGCTTTTCCAGCAAATAAAATAAAGTTTGTGGAATCGTCTAGGGGTTATGAACACTTCACAAGCTTCTAAAAATACAGACGCACCCCTGGATTAGCAGCGTGTTCTGTTCTACTGACTCTTCTGTTTCATCATATTGGCTGGAATCACTGGTAACATCAACATTTATAAAAGAGTTTGAACTAAGCTGCTTTCATCCTGATTCCAGGTTTAAAAGAGTAATATTTGCATTAATTCACTTCTCTTTGAAAAAAAGGCACGTCTCATGCATGTCTCATTTTATTCAACTACTATGAGTTCTGACATTTTTCTAATGGCCTAAACACTAAGGAACATCATAAGACTAACTTGAAACTTTCAATTCTGAGAGCGACATGTGAGAAATAACAGCTGAGTTTTGTATCTAAGACGAGGTTAATGAGCTGGATGAGCAGATAAAGCGCCTGTCTCCCACCACAGCTGAACGCTCTAACTTCCAGCTCTGCACACTGAACGCTCTGTCTCCTCAAACTGGCACATTTTCTGTGCTTTTGTCCCGCTACAAACACTACTCATTAGTGGATGTTTATGGATGACCTCCTATTACCTCACAATAGTGAACATGGGTTAACAAGGTCTCCAAATCCCACATCAGACAAACGTTTTCCCCTCTGGAATAGAGCTTTGTTCCTGGATGTGATGAACTTTCCTCATGTTATGCTGTCTGCAGGCTGAAAGCCTGAGCTGATGCAAAACTTTATAGAAAGACCTTTACATCTGAAAGCTGCTTTAATGACGGAGTCAGTTCTACAGTTTGATTTCTCAGAAGCCCTTATAACACTTTCTTAGTGACTTGTTAGCTCCTTGCCAATCCTCATCCTCTCTCCATTAACAATTAATAAACTCCTCTAGTTCCATTGTTAAATTAATGCCATTACCAGTTATTTTCCACATATCTTATAATCTGCAGTAAAGAGAAGCTAAACAAAATGCTGTTATAAACATGTTTTAACATTGAAGTGCTGTGAAAAACATCAATGATTTTGTTTGTGTTGCTTTTTGTAAAATTTGACTGAAGCTCTAAACTGACAACCTAAGTCAGTATCAGTTTACAGTTTTCAGGTCATGATTTCATCTCTTCAGAGAAAAAGGCTTTTACTAATAGGTGTTTTATATGTTAAATATTGAATTACTTGGATTATTGCTTCTGTGGCAATTTCATCAACTCCAACCAGGGTTTATAACTGTTACATCTATAGATTTACAAAACAGGTGTCAAGCAAAGCCACTGACATTTATCAATCTGGGTAGGAATACAAAAAAGACATTTTAAGAGTTTCTCATGCTTGAAACGGTGGTGAAGCTTTTCACATTGTAAAAAAAAAGACAAATTTAGATAATTCAAAATTTAAAGGTATCAAAGTTAAGGAAAAGTTTAAAGTTTGGGACTTTAATACTTGATACAACCAAAACCAAGTGTTGCTTTTGAATTACTTTAATTTAGAATTCAGTATTTTTGGAAATTTAAACCCTCCGTTTTTCAAATTTTTATGAAAGTAGTGGTAAATTAGAAAATGGTGTCTATAAACTATGAAATTATAATTTATGAATTAAATATATGTTTTTTATTTAGCCTTTAACTGTTATTATTTTTACGGACATTAATAGTCTGAGCTTTGAACCAGCAACTTTGGCAGTTGCTCCAAGAAGCAAATACCTGACTTCACCTATGCTCACCCTACATAAAATACTGTAGAGAACAAAGAGCAGTTCTCTTGGTATTGGTATACAAAGTATTACAAGACTGGGTGTCAATGTAAAAATCAAAAGTTTAGGATCTTTTTCCCTGCTCATTAAACCCATTTGCATTAAAGGTGGGATTCTTATGGGGGTACATTTTGTTGAGTAACTTCTACTCATCTTTACAAGGGCTGTAACAAAGTATTTGGTTTGCTCTCTATAAATATTTTGATAATTTATGTTTCTGTGTTTATAATCTAATTTTAAAAAGTTTTTTTTTTTGTAAAAATATCTCTAGGGTTCAAGAAAGGGCTTTTCTATGTTAATCTCACTTGTTATCCACTCTGAATTTTTAAAATGCTTTAAGGGGTAGAACAACAAGGTAAAAATCTTATTTTAAGGTAACATTTTAAAAGAATAACTCGAAAACCACTTAGATTTGGGTCTAAGGTCATTTAATACGGTTTAAGGTGGATTTTTGATAAAATAGTAATAAACTCGAAGAAGCAACAGCACCACCTGGCGGATGACTAACCAAACTACTAACACTTGCATGGAAACCATGTGAAAATAAAGATCTACACTCAAGATCTCTTAGGACATGCTGAAAAAAACGATATCTGCACCAATTTTAGTGTCATAATCTCTTTACTTTTTTCAGGGTTGTAAACCAAAGTCACCTTCTTAAGAAAATGAACAATGATAAGGCACATTCTTGGTTAAACAAGCAACCATACAAAGTATTTTGTTTGTTTTTCAACTACATTTTACAAAGGAAACAGTACGTTTTAAACAAAGTCAGAAGTGAAACCTGTGGACACCATTTCCTTGAAATTAAACAAAACATTTCATAGTCAGCTAATTTTAAGGTGGAATCATCATTTCTCCTGACAAACAAAGCAGATATTTCTGTTTTTATTATATTGACCACAATGAGGAAACAATCAGACAAAATAAAATAGGAATTATGATGACAGACTGAAACTAGAGTTGCTTTTAAATACACGTACATATGACTTTTAAGTTGTCAGTCACCGCCATCCAAACATATTTAAAGCTTCTTCAAGTCTAACAGAGCCGAATCGGTTGATTATTTTTTAAGCAGTTTGAGTATATAAATCAAGAAACTGGAGCACATATTTCTAAGAAAAACAAACTCAGTGCAGGAACAAATTTAAAGCTTACTAAAAAGCAATAAAATGCTTGGTTTTACGAGAATTTTAAGATGGAGACTCGGAAAAAACAAAAGTCAGGGAGTGTCGCATAAAAAGCTGTGCATGTGATGCTTCTTAGGAACTGGGAGCTATCAACTTTCTTTCTGATGAACAAACTTAATGTAAACATTTCTTTCTTTTTATAGAAGCACTGAGACACTTGTCTTATAGGGCCTCTGGTGTTTCAGTTTCCATAGTATCCAGTTGCTTCCTCAACATCGTAAAATGTACATTAACAGTGATTTGATGCAAAAAGTAACAACCCTACCTGTGATTCTCTTTATCACACACATTTCAATGGGTTCTCACTGGATAAAATCATCTTAAAACAGCATATAAAGATAATACGATAACCTTCACCATACACACTCAACGTAACATGTCAAGCATGGAAGCACAAGCATGTTGTGAAACCTTTTTTTCCACTTAAAAATGTCCAGAGTTCCGTGTAACAGTGCAGTAGCAATTGTTTAAAATAGTGATAGTTTTGGAGATAAAGTGACCAAAAGGCTTGTGGAAACTGGAGTAGGAGGCACAAAGTGCACAAGTTGCATCCCCACAGATGCTCCTGTGGAGCTGTCAGCCTAAAAACGTCAGCGCTGCCATGACGGTGAAGCCCAGCAGGATGAAGAACACCTTCAGCACCTGGTTCCCGGCCGAGTTCAGCTCGTGTGGGAGGATCTCCATGAACGTGATGTAAATGAATGTTCCGGCGGCGAGCCCCTCCAGGATGACCTGAATCAGAACACCAGCCGCCAGCTCCGCCTCCATCACGCTGATCCCAATGGCGATGCCTAAAGGTGACATCAGGGCGAACACGCCGATGTACGCCGCGATCCAAAATGGCCGAACGGCGCTTTGGACCAGCTTCACCGACAGGCTGAACACTATGATGCTCTTATGGACCAGGATGGCGATACAGATCTCTAACACCTGCAAAACAGAAATAATTAGGCTTTTTTTTCTTCCATCCTTTTAATCAGTGATGAGGTTCAAAAAAAATGGTAAGAAAATGTGAAATATCTCAGACATCTAAATCATTTTCTTCTAAAGTGAAAAGGTGTCCGATAGTTGCTGCACAGTTGCACTAATTTAAAATTCTCAACAGCTTCATCCGAACAACATGACAAAATAACTGTGATACTGAGATTTAAGCACCATCACCAACAATTAAGGTGCATAACATTTTTGCATTTATTCAGGTTCCATTTATACTCCAGTTAGTTTGAAGATCATAGTAAGTGTTCAAAAGAATTGTAGCTGTTAACTTACTTTAGACTAATCAGTAAGTCAGACTGAAATATTGCTGTTACTCCTCTTTGCCCAGAAGGCAGTCATTTCTTAAGCTGTAATGTTTTTATTTTTTCTATTATGGTAAAAAGAATAAAAACCCAAATCAGTAAAATAAAACAACAATGATTGTACCCAAGGCTGCTATGGTAACAGAACATCTGAATCGTGTTACTGTGATTTATTGGCTTTCAGTGCGTTCTGAAGCTCTAAACTGAAAGCTTTCTTGAAACACGTTTCATAAGCAGTAAAGTAGTAAAGCCATGTAATTCTGTGAAAAGAAAGCAGATATAAGGTACATGACACTTGCTGAAGAGCTGAAGAGCTCATCGTCTTCTCACCTTTGAGTCGGTGCTCTGCAGGCCAATAGCAAGCCCTTCAAAAACCGAATGGAGCGAGAGGGAGAGGAAGAGCATAAAGGAGCGAAAGGGGGAGTGAGCCTGGAAGTCGACGTGGACGTGGTGTCCACTGCTCTCCAGGTCAGGGGTCGTAACACCTCCGGCGTGGCCGTGTCCGTGCCCGTTCTCTGATAACAGTGGCGCCCTTTCACTGTGAGCGCTTCTCATCTGTCGGAAGCTGAGTACCATCTTCTCCAGGATGAGAACGGTGAAGAAACCAGCAGCCATGATGAACTCCGGCAGCGGAAAGCTGGTCTGTTGAAGATCAATGCAGAAGTTAGAGCGAAAGGCAAAATAGTTTTACAATAGCAAATAGACCTGAGGAAAAATAAAAACCAAAAAAAAACAACACTTTTTTTAAGACATGGATGGAGAACGAATTTACGGAAACATGAGCGCTTCCCTTTAGCTTCTTCTGTTTATTCATTCCTTCCCAGACTAGAAAACAAGCTGTATTCTTTTTTATTTTAATACACCCTAATTTGGGAATAAGTGTATCAATAAACTGGCAAACGCAAGCATGTATCGACATATCGGGGAAAGAAAAGCAAACAACAACAGGCCGATGTATCGCTATATCTCTAAAATACAAACACGAGAATCTTCTCATTGCTCTGTGACTTCGTTTAACAAGGACCTACCTCCACCTTCCGAGCATCCAGCTCTTCACTAATGTCTGAAAGGTAATCTGGGATGATGTCCAACAAGCACGCTGCCAGGAAAACGCCACCGGCAAAACAGCTGATCAGGCTTAGAACTATCCGGTGGGTAGCTGCGAATTCAGAGATGACATCTTGTGAGTTTAAGGATGAACCAGACAACTGTAGCTGAATCCCTTCTTATGGTAGAGATAAAAAAAACAACATACATATACAACTATCAAAAATCAATGATTACTGGTTTTAGGGGTTTCAAACTATGTTGTTTGTACAGAACTTCTCCAATACAGTTTAACTTAAAACTGGCAGATATGTTTGAGGATGAAAAGTTGATTCAAAATGATTTCCAGTGTACATTCAGGTTTGCTTTGTAGCAGTCTATGGCTGGTGTTTGGAAACCATTTATAATTTCATGGAGTTCTCTTTTTTTTATCTCGTTTTGTTAAAATAGTCTTTGTTTTACAAAGAATAATCCAGTTGAGATTATCTTTTTGTTTGGTCTGGAGTTCTGGCAAAGACAGCGGAATAAAAGTTCCACTTTAAAAACACAAACTCCATGAGACAGACTGATCAAAACACTCCGTTTCAACTCACGCTGCGACGATTGTTTCAGCCTTTTTTAACCAACAGTAATGTGAACCTATATATGAAATATCACAGCAGCTTTGTTTTCTTTTCAAATGAACCACATCTGGTAGAAAGTAATCCCTTACCATGATGCTACCACTACCGTGTTTGACTCTGGTTGTGGTCCTCTTTTTGGTTCTGGGATATGTAGTTTTGGTGTAAAACGTACCTTTCGAATTTGTGAAGCAGAAGTTCATAAATGATTCAGTCAGCCAACAAAACGCATACATGAGGTTCGGGCTAATCGATCTTGTAATCAGAAGGTTTTGCATTCAGTTTCAGCTTCCTTCACTGTTTGTGGAGGAACCTGACAGCTAACCACAGGATTTTACATTCCACTGTTATAAGTGAAGTTGGGTGAATGAAGTTCGAAGTGGTCAAAGTAAGTGCTGTCACTGGCTACCCAGTCAGAGTTTCAGTTCCTTTATTCTCAAACAGCTTTGTTTGCTCTTTAGCTGATTTTTACATTATAAGTTCTAACTTAAAGGTAGAATATATATTTCCATAGCCCTAACTTATCATTTTCTATAGGTGTTTAGACTTTTTAACCCACTGAGGGAAAAAATGCATAAACTGAGGCTTACATGAAAAAAAAGGTAAATGTTTTCTTCAAAACAGGGAATGAAAAATGAACCTCTGAGTATCATGTGATTAAAGTACCAACACAGTGGTCAAAATGACTCAGAGTTTCAGTATACAAAGGATGCAAGCAGGAGAAATGTTACTTTCACTTCCATATATATTTGTATTCAGCATCTAGAGAGACTCGCTTCGTTTCTTTAGCAATAAATGAAATGTAATCATGTGTGATGAAGGGTTAGAGCTTCAGGCTTTATCTTCATCAGGTGATCCCTGCCAGGGCGGGGAAATGGAGGCCTATTGGTGGTCAGATGGTTTATTAACTAAACCTCTAGCAGCCCCACAAAAAAATCGTTTACGTTAAAAAGAAATATCAAGTAGATGTTTAGATTGTGTTACTGATCGAGCAGTCACAAGGTTGGATTCTCATTGTGTTCATTGCCTTATCTCTACTGCCTCGTCTCAGAATCAAACACATCTTTTGTGACAGTAAATAAACTCATCAGCGAGCAATTACCTTTACAGAATCAGCGGAGGGCAAAGCATGTGACACGAAACAAAACGGAGAAGGATAAAGTGCAATCTAACGGCAGTGCACGCTTTCGTTTTAAGTGGAGAATTTGTTAACCGAATTTCATTCAGATTTATTTCAATTTAAGGATAACCTCTCTTTCCTGGACACACAGTTAAGCAGTATATAAACATTAAAGAGCTAGGAACAAACAATACATCTCGCTTTGTCTTTCGGCATTATGTAGTGACGAAATACGCAATCCAAAATAATTAAATTAGCTCTTTTAGGTATCATGGACATTGACTGGATGACGTGTGGGGAATGTTTCAATAAAACCAATAATACGTAATTAAAACGGTTCTATCTATTAAAAGGAAATAAAAGAGTTTAAATCACACGTTAAATTAAAGCGTAAAACACCAACCTGTCCCATTTGTGTCTCTGAACCATTTGACTTTAGCAGGGGTGAATCCAAAGAGAAGAGTCAGGAGCAACAAGCCGATCAAAGCTCCGACTTTCACCTGCAAAAGGTACTCCATGGTTAAACCAGACTATCAAAGAGGAGGGGAAGAGTCTAAAAAGCTCTACAAGCATCGGAGTGTCTATCAAGCCATAAAACTGTCCGATAACATCTCAGTCCGACGAGGAGCGCCTCACTGAACCAACAGCCTCAGTGTTGATATTTAGAAACCACTGGGTACGGTGGCCGAGACCGATCAATACATGCGGTTTCGAGACTTCCGGTGGTTTTGATCAGATTAGATCGCATGGTGTAAATTAGTCCTTTCATCTGACTATTTAGAGTAGTGATTACTTTTTAATATATACATTTTCTTAATTGTTTCTGTTAGCTATGCAGAAGCATGTAGATTTCCTGCGTTTGATCCGTTGTTTTTATTTCAAATCCGATTAAGATTAGCATCACCAGTTTTTGCTTTGTTAGAATTGCTCAAAGACTACAGTGAAAAATATTAATAAAAACTTGTCCCACAAATAGTTAAAAAGGTAACCTGTTTTGCACAAATATAGCGCGACAGCCAACCTATCAACTCAATTGCTAATCCTCCTACCATAAACAAAAACACATATAAATATTGGGGTAACTCCTACTATAGCCTATGTGTTTCTTTACCTGGTTGTTTTAATGTTAATGGCTGTATACAGGAATGATCTCCTGCAGAGGTCTGTCTTACAGCAGACATGGAAAGGCCTCTGACTGAAGATATTGTGATGATGTTCCTTGTTACTTTATTTTGGTAGGGAGTCCACTCCTGGGAGGTTTTCCGCTGCAAGGTTATTATTGTTATCTAAAATTAACAAAATAACGAAAACTAGAATAAAAAGGCAGCAATAAAAAAGCAGCAGTTTTGTTAACTGGAATAAAAATAAAAATAGACCTTGACAAAAAACGAAAACTTACTGAAACTGTAGTAAGAGTTTACTGAACGAATTCAAATCAACTGAATTTAAAGAGAGAATGTGCTTAGTTTCCAATCGTGTCTTTGTCACAATACATTAATATGGGGTCTAGCTTCTGGCTGGTTTTGCTTTTATTTTTATTTTTTTTTGCTGTTACATATTATTCCAGCAGATGGCAGCCTATTTGTTGCAGTGGTTTGTCCTTTCCGGTATTTTATTTCTGTATATTTTATTGGTCTTTTTTTAGTCTTGCTCCTTGTATGTAAGTTGTATTACATTAAAGACAAACTGTTATTAAAACTATAATTTTCACTAAATACAAACTAAACTAAACAACCTAACAAATGCTAAAAAATGAATTTAAACTAAACTTGAATTGAAAATTGAAAGCCAAAATCAAATAAAAATCAATGAACATTTTAAGACTATTTAAACCTTACCCTGCTGTTACATATGTGGTTCTACCTGAACTCCAAAGGCCTCAGAAATGTTCTTGATACTGTTGAGTATCGTTCTCTGTTTAAGAAATATCTCCTGACCAATCACCTGTTTTATTATTCTACACATTGAAATAAATAAAAAAAGTTTTTTGTGATTCATGCCAATATCATATCTGGTCAGTATTATAATATAACAATAAATAATATAATATAATATA
>JAUZNJ010063454.1:3825-15632 GCA_034780135.1 Jordanella pulchra
TCCACCCCCCCCCCCCCCTATTTTTTTTGTAACTATCTAAAACATAGATATTAAATAATGTAAAACATAACATTAAATAATCTCTGTTATTAACCTTATTTGAATTGGGTTTTTTTTCTGGGACTGTTTAGATTAAAATTTATGTCTATTAGACAGAATATGTAGTAATAAACCTTGTTGGAGAAATGGGGGGGTGACACCCTTAACAGGAAGGATTTATGCTTCTGTAAGTAGAAATGTAGCCAGAATGAAAGTTTGTTTTTAGGTCCTTTACCAGAAACCTGCATAAAAAAGTTTAACAGGTCTATCTATTAAATGTATATATTATATTTTAAATCAGTAAAATTAGGTTTGCATTAGAACATATTCTCAAACATTATTGAAACGAAAAAAATGCTAAAACAAACCACTATTAGGTACATAGACATCTAAAGGATAGTTTTATCTTTTAGAGCCTTAATCGGGTCCCGGCTGGATTTCCTTTCTCTTTAGAACATGCTTTTAAGATGGGTTTTCCTCCGTTAGTTTGGTTTGAGGCCTTAAAATAAAATACATTCAGTTAAACACTCTGTTTACATTTTTCCCAGGCACACTGTTTACAATATTGGCAGTGCCAGGATAAAAGGTATTGATTGGGAAAAAAATAGTAAAAATAACTTTTTGAACATCCTACAGGAGACTATGAAAATGTTTTGCTCTCAGGATGGCTTTAGGAATTAAAGTAAGTCTGGCTACTTGGTTGCAAAAAGACTACCTTAATACAATGATATATATTTAAAAGTGTTCATGATTAAATATAGCTATGAGCAGTTTGGGTTTTAATCAATAGAGTCCTTAGTAATAGCGTGTTTTTATTTAAACTGAGAAATTGTGTTATTTCTGTCATCAGTCTCATCACTTATTTTCCATATTTTCCACAGCAGTCTCTGGGAGCAGAGTACCAGAGTGGGTTGAATTTGTTGTGGTGTGGCTCCCAACCTCCAATGGTTTCCTCAACTGCATCTTCTACTTCTGGATAAACAAAAACTTTCGAAGGAAGTTCCACCTCATCCTGCAGAGGCGAGCTCTGGCCCTTTGTCCGGAGTTGGCAGACACCTTTGGCTGGAGCAGCACTTCATCAGCACAGTTTGTCTCGGGAATTTTAGACAATAACAACTTGGTCCATGAACGTTCCTCCAGTGTGTCCTCCACCTGCACCTTACTGAGCCTGGCTTAAGACCTTTCAACCCAGAAACAACATGTGAAGCAAAGGACATGGTCAGTGACCTGCCTACTTTTAAAATCATTGCCCAGCTATTGGTGTTTTAACAAACTAAATCAGCAAATACGGGTAAATTCAAATGCAGTGCAGATAGTTTGAAATTCTAAAAGATTCTGGTGAGATTTGAGTAAAATATTATGTACAATCAGCATCAGTATATTTTTTTTATAATATTTCCAACTGAGAACGGCGTTATGCTGATTGATAAACAAAGCACACCCTCTGTTTAACAGATTTGGGTTTAGTTATTTTACTCAACGATGCACCATTGCCATGATTTGATTTTCAATCTGAGATGGTCTCTTAAATCACCATTTTAGTTCTTTTATAGCTACCCATCAGCTTTGTGTGTTACTGATATGCCTGTCATTATTCTACATAGACCTCTTTTAACACGTCAACCAGTAACTTATCGCATCAAATTTCATTCGTTCCAGATTTGTCATTTAGCTCTTCAGAGGAAAGTGATATTTAGGCTTCTTCTCATGTGAGATTTTTTTGTGAACACTGCAAACTGATTTCAAACACTTTGAACTACTGAGGCTATCAACCTTTGTTCATTTTAAACTATTTGGCATATAGCAGCTAAGAGAAGTTAACCTTTAAGTCACAGCATTTCAGTGCTTGCAAGAAGAAAAGTAATTAAGCACCTGGACTGCAGAAAGGTCACCACATTCGTGACGGGAAGAGACAACTTGTGTTTGGAAGATCTTGTGCTCAAAATCTATAAATAGTCACGTAGACGGAGGAGCTACACCTCAGTGTGTTTGTATTCAGTGTGGCAATAAACATTCTTGTGTTTTGAATAAAGTTTTGTCATGGTTTCATATTTATTTTTAAACTGCTTCTTGGTATGACATGATCATTGAAAAGCCAGAGGAAAAAATGAAACAAATGACAAAATTTAATGTCTTGTATGTATGTTTCTAGAATTGTTTGTACACTTGTTATATATATAAAGATAAATTGATTTAAGGATGTGTAAAATAAAGTATGATACATTTGGCTTATTGGTTTGATTGACCTATATGTGGTTATATTTAATGAGCATTTTTTAACTATAATCAATCCTTTTGACTTTGTTTCATTGCAGAAATGTCTCAGGACAAGTTCCATGTAGTTGGGTTGTTTTCCATTCTCTGCAATTGACATGCATTGTTTGATAAAACCTAATGTTTAGACAAACTAAGATTAGTTTGGTTCACTTCAAAAGTCACCTGTTATATATAAGCATCTGTTTTGTAAAGAATAATTGATTGTATATTGTTTGCCACGTGTGATTGTGTCATTTAAAGTTGATCAAATCCAAAGCACATCAGCAAAAGCAAATGAAAACATTGTGTGTCTTGCTTTTGTTATAAGTTTTAGTGTAAACCATAGACCTGCGGTGTTTTCTGTGACTTTCCTGCAACTTTTAGATGCATCACTTCTCCAAAATAATCTACTCAAATGACTGGCTGGTTACCAAGTCACTCTAGAGGTGAATCACTGAATAGGGGGTATAGCAATATAAGAGTAAGGAAGAGTCCATATTTTTTGCTTTCTATTAAGGCTTTTTTTTTTCTTCCAAAGGTCCTATTCCTTTGGCTGCAAGTTAACTGACAGACTATTTTTTTCGGTCCTTCAATCAGCTAAGGACTTGTTTTTTGCTCCCCTCTCTTGTCATATTTACCGTTAATGAAATGTGTTATACTGCTGCTTTGAAAGCATATTTTGTAGTTCATATCCTAGGTCAGTCAATCATTTTCTTATTCTGCACCATTGAGAACATATCAGTTTACAACTCTGTCGAAAGGCAGAAGGGCGATCTAAACAGCTCAATGACCTACTACTATCACACTTGAGAGAGCTCCACTTAAGCTGCATCCATGAGCAGAGCTCTGGCATCGCTGAAGAGGCTTTCCACCAACACACTCCCTGTTCACCCTCAAAGTTTATGAAGAAATACCTAACTGGAGAGAACACTAAACTGCTGCTTCATGAAAGCTGTGAATTAAACAGGAAAGAAATGCAACTCTAGTTTCTTATATTCAGAGTTTCTTTGTGTCATAACATTTTGAATAATGATGAATAATACTGAAGTAAGTTATGCTAATTTACACCTACCAGAGGCATGTTAGATAACAGCTTAAGCTGCAAGTATTGAAAGAAAATCTCCCAAATAATCAGAAAAATAAAATATGCAATCATACATTGTTTTGACCTTTACATAATGAGGTGAAACTACAAATGTTATCTGCAGTAGTCAAAATGTGGAGTAAAATGAATTTTAACAGAAAATTTAAATTATATCAGTAATGAAAGGTCAAATGAAAATAGTACAGTAGCCTTGCCACGTAATATCTATAACTTTTTCACAGTTTTTTATCCACTGCATCCACAAACCATATTTTCATGGGATTTTATTTGGTGGATCTGTTTAATGTAGTGTGTAACCGTGAAGTAAAGATGACATGATTTATAGATTTCAAAATACAAAACAGGGATAAGTGCAGCATTGGTTTTCCATCACACTTGATGCAGGTGTCCATAGATGATGGATTAAAGAGTGATCCATCGAGCTTGGAATATTGGTTTATGATTAACATTTTCTCTAAACCTTCCCACAGTTTTCCTCCATAACCTCTTGTTTGTTCCTCGGAACAGCTGGGTGACCAGTGTTGCACTAGCATTTGGTTGCATTAGCTTTACCTTTGGGCGTATCAGAGTAAGGTAACCTGAAAACAGATTTTAAAAGAAAAAAAAGTTATGAAAAAAAACTATAACTTCTTTTTTCAATGCCACACAAAATACCCCCAAATAAGCTAAAGTTTATAGCTGCAATGTAACAGAAATGCAAGGGGCTGACAATCTGTTTTCGTTTCCTGTGCAATCATTTTAAACAAATATTAATTTCGACATATATTTTATTGCAGCAGACATTAAAAAAGCATTAGAGTGCTTTCGCTGGTCTATATCACTCGGAGGTCTCTTTTCTGTAGATCTTTAGAGTAACTAGAACATTGGAAAAGGCTGCTCACAATTAGGAGTCAAACAAAACTGCAGGCTACACACTGTGTAACGCAAATGTTACTCAGTTGATTTCTGCTAAAATAGTTACCTTAAGGATTGATTACAGCTTTATAATAAATTAATTAGAACAAGGTACCTTAAACCCTAACTATAGATAAATTCCTTCTTCTTGCTTCATCCCAAAGTTGTATTTTCCAGCTGCCTTGTGTTTGTTGCCAAGCAGGTCTCTGAGGAAGACGGTGAAGTGTTGTCCATTAACACCCTCGGTTCTCCTCAAGGACTGCTGCTAATAGATGTGACAGGAGATTCAGTCATGGAGAGTAATGTTTATCTAATGTTGTACAGATGCAACATGCTGTTTCACTCAACTCATCCTGTGCTCTTGTCAAAATGCCTGCTACATCGAGGACATCAAACCCCTAATGGCCTCATGAGAGGCAGAATTTATTTGCAGCAAAACACTAATGCATGGCTTATGTGCACTTTCAGATTGTAAAAAAAAAAGAACATTTCTTCCAATTTAAGATTCAGATATCCTGTTTTTCGTACAATGGACCTCCAAAAAAGTTTAAAACCCCAGCTTTGTTAATACACTGTCGGTGGAAAATGACTATAAAGCATCTCATTGTGCTTAGTCTTTATCATTGTCACACCATAGCAGTCACAACTGTGCAAGTTGTTTCTGTCCTTGCTGAATGTTTTCATCACCATGCACGGCTACGATGAGATTTATTGTGTTCATTGAAAACCTGCATATAAACAAAGAGTGGGTGTGCAAGCTACATTAAACCTTGTAATACAATGCAGTAAAAGTTCACAGACTTCGTCACCAAAGCAACTAGAATATTCAGATACTGAATTTATACTGCCATCTTGTGTTTATGGTAAATAAAGCAGGTAAAGCTAGCAAAATTAAACAACTTGAAAACATTTTAGTGAATTTATGAAAGGATACCTGACTAATTTTATCACAGCTTTTTTGAGTATTGGGGGATTCATTATTTCAAAAAACGTATAATGAAAACTGTAGCTGCTTGATATATTTTCAATACAAATCAGAATCCCTTTGTTTAGTTGTAATATCATATAATGAAATAATTTTTATGTCCAACCAACCTTAAGCTAAAAAGAGGGTAAATCACTGGCTGTACAGTTGTGCCATGTGTGTATTGTGGGCCATAGGTACTCTAATCTGTGAGGGCTCTTTCTGAGGTTTCAGATGGAAAGGCTTTTATTTCAGTAATGAGCTTTTCCTGCTCTTCTCCTCTTACATGCCGGGAAAGTAGCTCAGAGGAGCAGGCAGACCTGCTCCTGATCTAGATCAAAATACTACTTGCTTTTAGAAGGACTGGGCTATAAAAAAGTTATATTTTTCAAATGGAAAAAAAAACACTAAATAGTTTTTAAATCCTTACATATAAACATCTAAAATAAAATGTGGAATAGTCACTTGTAGAAGGATGATAGTTGATCATTTTCGTGTTTCAATTTAAGCTTAGTTATGACCATTATTCCAAAGAAAAATTAGAACCATAAATAAAGTTCAATTCTTGTCAGAATTTTCAGCAAAACAGCTGAAACTTCACTTGATGTGAAAATATAATGTACAATATCATAGGGATACAGAATTATCCCCTAATGAGCTGTTTTGTTTTTGTTGCAAATGCAGAATTACTAATAATACAAAACAGCTTTGGCTAAACAGAGGCCGTTAGTAGAGTCCTTATGCGGCTCAATTTTCTGTTATCGGTTTAAAAAAATGTTGATTTTTAAACACTATTTAGGTTTTCCAGCTAAAAAAGATCACCTTCAATCAGGAAATGAACTTGAGTATATTGAATAGAATATATAAATGAACCAGATGAACATGTAATTCAATTAACCTGAGGCTAAATATGTCCTCTGCTACTTTTACATGAACTAAACAGCAGAAAAGGCAAATTATGCATTATTGCAGTACTATCTAAAAACTTTGCCCAATATTGGATAACAATCATTAAAAACCAAAACAACAGTGGTGACTGGAGACTTAAAGAGGTTTATGAAAGGAAATAAATGGTAAATTGGTCAAATATTTATCTATTTAATTTTTTTTTGCCTTACAAAGAATTCTATTACAGTGTGCATTATATTTTACTCCTGGCAGATTAAGTTTCAAAATATTTTTTTATGTAACTTTTATGTTTACTCTGACATAATATTGACTTTTGGAGTGACAAGGCAGGACTCAAATTTGAATCTGATGGAGCATCTATTGGTAAAGAGGTCTCTCAACTTCAAAGATTGTAGTTCATCCCAAAAGATAATTCGATGTACACATGGAAACATGCAAAATGCTGGTCAAATGTTCCTTGCTTGTTTTTTTTTCTTATTGCTATAATGCCAAATTGTACAATCGTCAGTTATGTACAATATTTAACCTGGTACATGCCAACATAAACATCTAAATGAAAACATGATTTTCTCTCTGATGTTATATAGCTTTAACAGTTTTATAATTTGTCAAGACATTCCTATTTAATATTAGGTACACTCTTTTTTTTAATAGAATCTAAAGCCAACTGTGTATTCAGGAACAAAAAGATGCTTTTACCCTAAGAATAGGTCCACTTTTAACTTGATAGAACACATTAAGCAAATATCAGGGGTAAAAAAGCTCATGAATCTAATACTTCAATCGAAATAATGTGTTGGATCGAAACATCCTATAAATGAAATAAGATACAAGAATGAGACATCGTCCGTTCTTACGGGCCGAGAACCACAGAACTCGATCGACTCTGTATGTTCTGAATCGGTCTGATTCCACCTCGCATATTTATTCAAACAGGGAGGTCCCAGTTACAATAGAAAAACCTTGAAGGAAGTAGGAAAGGAAGGAGGAACACAGCTGCATATCTTTATCATATCAGCAGTTGGGAGCGTGAGCTCTAGTTTAGAAAGGTTTCCCAGGGGAGGAGTCGGCCATTCCAGGCAATGTTAATTCAAATCGACATGACTAATCTTTTTGCGGTTTTCTCTGATGGTATTGCTTGGTTCCTCATGATGGCCAATGGGTGCAAAAGCACAGTAAAAAGATCATTTTGCAGCAATTTCAAAAGCTCAAGCAAATTCAAACAATTTGATTAGCAAACATAAAAATTAGACTAACACACAAACACATGCAAAAGAAAAAGAAAAGCAGAGGAGAATGCTGCAATAACGAAGAGAGCAGCAAAGTGGAAACATTTTGAAAACACAAATCCCACTGCAAACGAACACATGCAAAGGAAAAATGCTGCAAGCAACAAAAACAACTGTCAAGTTAAGTAAAGCTGCATAATGGAAGAGCTTTAGATTAATGAAGAGACTATCAGCTTGTATGGGAGCAAAACATGAAAATTACTATAATTTAGCATCCATTGAAAAGAACCCTTAGCAGAAAAATAAATAGGATGCTTTCCAGAGGACCTCTGAAAAGAGAAGTTAAACTTTTTTTTAGCACTTAATCTTTCTTAGAATCCACTTTATTCCTTTACTAAAAGCACTGAAGCGTATTTCCTTACTGTGTTTTGTTGGGCTCTTTTATTGTCTTAAGTTTGCAGGACCTTTTAAATTTGCCGTGAAATGATGTGTTTACACCACCTTTACACTCCTCAACCACAGTCACAAAGTCCAGGATAAGAACTAGTTTTGCAAATAGATAAAAGATGGGGGTCCTCCATTTCAGTCTGCCTTATGTGTGGAGTGTGTGCTGCACTTATCTGGAAACCACCCCAGGCAGAAATATTTATAATAGCTTCATCAATAATAAAAGCCATTTTGAAAACTTTAATCACATACCATTTCCACATACATTTTACAAACTTCAATGATTAAAATAACTGCAATTCATTTTAGACAGAGTCTGAATGTTCAGAATTGACAAATTAAAAAATCTATCTTACATGACAAACTTTCAATGGAAATCTTCAAGTATATATGAAAAATAAATGCTGTAGAACTACAATCTTGAAAATCAATTTAAAGATGCCTAAAATAACACAAAGAATATCTTAAAATAATTGCATTTGCCCTTAATTTGAGCAGGTCAAAAAGATTATCTGCCAATGCAATGAGTATTTTTTTTTACCTTAAAATAAAATAACTAGATATGCACTTAAAATAATAAAATAGTTTTCTTAGTTTAAATATCTCAGTCCACTGGCAAATGTCCAACCCACCTGCTCATCAAGTAAAGGAAAAACACATTATTCCAGGAATAATTGACATACTTTAATTTTTGTGGAACCTTGTGACCTGGAAAATAGAGGATAATATGTTGTAAACAGTTGAAGGCATGAAAGACCCACATTTTTAATTCTAAAGTTGAGAGAAACTCCCCCAATTTCCAAACACACAAAAAAAGCTAAACTTAAGGGTTAATTATTATATGGCTAAATAATTTGTACCTCTAACCCACATTAGAACTGAACTATAATAATATACAAAACCACACTGGATAAACAGTGTATGGCTAAATAAACTGAAATACCCGATTTTTATTTCAAGAGGGGTGTCAGGTATTTGCTACAACTTGTTATGGGTACTAAAAATATATTTTGTTTCTTAAATAATCACATAGTTTAACTAAAACATGGTTAGAAAAAAGGAAGAAACAAATTTAACACAAATTTTGGACAGATTGTATTTGCAAGAAAAGTGACAGATGCAATCAGACATGGCTTAAACAGCATAACTGTATACATAACTGTATACCGAGGAAAGAATGACAAGAGCTGCTCCCTTTAAATGAGATTTGGTAACATTTTTTGTAATGCACAAAGTAGGAGAATATGGCAGTTTTTTTTAACCATACTAAACAAGGAAAGAATGTTTTCTTTTCATTCGTTTGGTATCAGGCTATTCTTTTTAAGACAGACCTGCTATTGTCTCTGTTTAATATCTGTATAAGTACATAAAACATATTTTGCTTAAGTGCCAAATTAGTAGAATAAAGAGTATTAATTTTGGGACCAAATGTTCAATTAACAACAAATAACACAGTTATATGAATAAAAGAAAAGGCAGACCCTTTTATAAATCATCTTATTATTAACTTTGACTTTCTTTTTGACGTTACATGCGCACAGAGTAGCCAAAGACAAAGGTTTCATCAGACAGCTTGTTCTCTCTTCTTGCAGAAGACCATGCTGACAGTTCCAATCATGTTTTTTAGGCATAAGAAAGGTTTGTTTAAAAGAGAAAAAAAAGAGAAAAAAAACTTCAGATGAAAAGAATGATACAAAGCTTTTAAGAAGACTTGTGCTCAAACATAAAGAAACGATACAGGACACCAACAGCTGCTGCAGCAACAGTCGGTATCAACCACATGGCCCAAGAGCTGAAAAGAAGAAGCATCAAGTATTAAATCAAGTTATTCAATTCTTCAACACATTTACAAAGATTTCTGAACAAAGTATTTGCAAAACTTGTAAAAGACCTGATGAACACACCTGGACTCTCCAGAGTGTTTATCTTCCACCACCTGCAGCATAAAAAAATACAAAAAAAAGCTTTGGAAACTTAACTGCAAAATGTGTAATAGTTGATCATAAAGTGATACTTACCTTTGTTTTCTCCTTAATTCTGTCATCCTAAAAACACATTAATTTAATATTAATATCTTCAATGTTGGATCACAAAGACAATAACACAAGAAGTTTAGATAGAATTTGTATACTGAATAACTAATACTACAAGTAGTTTCTTAAAGCATAACTCGGAAAGCTTTCCATTTTCAGAGCAGTTTACAGAATATTACTTCTCCAAAGTTTGTACTGAGTAGATATATTCAGAAACATATACCCTCCACATACTGATTTGTGGCTTACTCTAAAATATTTTGTTTTGAATACTGAAAGACGGGTACAAACACAGGGTTATATGAAGCTTATTAAAACAAACATTGCTATAAAAGTAATTGCATAAAGAATTTAGGAATATCCTGGTGAGATATTGATATCAGAAACTGGTCCAATTTTAGGTTTTTGGCTAAGATTGGACTAATTTCCGATATCAATATCTCATCCGACTAAATTAGTGGGAAGTGACACTAAATGGATAAACTAAAGTTAGAACCATTTCTCATGTTCAGTGATGGCTCAAATTTAGTGCAGCATTAAACTTCACTACTGACCTGCAAAGGATTTAAGATTTTAAAGCCTTTTTAAAGCAAAGAAACCTCCCTGTAAAAAGGATGAAAAACGTAACAACCAGAAAAAATGTGACAAACACAACAGAAAATTGTTCTTTACATTTCAAAATCATTCAAATTAGATGAAAACAAAGATACACGACTTTTTATCCCTGAAAGGATCCATAACTACTACTCACATTTTGAGCCTGTTGGGGAGTGCGTTAGACTAATCTTTAAAGCCTGTAAACCCTGTTTTTCTTGCAAGACAATCTATATGCACAATAAATGGTTACAATTTTCTTCAGGAGATACTGCAAACAATCGTTTGCTATGACCGCCTAGTTTCAAAGTGGTTTCATATTGTAATAAAAATCGGACAGAAAACAGTACCAGTTTTTGACCAAGATTTAAATCAGTGTTAATCAGTGAAGCCTGCCGGGCAAACAGAGCAGGGGAAAGAAGCAGGCGACCACTGGTCAGTGTCTGTGCTGGAGGTAGGATGACGAAACAGTCCTTCCAGGGCTAAACTAAAACAGCTTTTTGAAAAGCCACTCACAAACCTCTTAAAAACCATTCTCTGCTTTAACCTTTCTTTTCATTATTTTCTCTACCGTCCATTTTTCTTAAAAAAAAAAAAGTACATCTCTGCCGCCCCCTTCACTAAAACAGCAGTCAATTCCTGATACTTTCTCTACTCCTAATTTTAATACCTAATAATACAATGTCGATGTACAAGTGACAACAATGTTGAAGAATTGATAGATTTGATGCTGTGATTGGTAATATCGCATCGGCAGATACTGATTTTGGTGATCGACCTGCAAAGTCCTGGTCGGTGCATCTCTAATGTAAAAAAAACCTCTTCATTACTTGACCAGATTGGTGCTGTGGACATTGCATAAGCCATTGTGTACCATGTCCTTGTAACTTTAAATAATCCATCGTTTTCCAAGCTCAATCCTAGCAGTTTCTAATGACATTATGGAATTCAACTGATTGTGTTTCAAGATCAGTTTTATTCCACAAATAGTGAAATAACACATTCTTAATGGCTGCTGATGTTGCATCATCTGAAATCTTAGATAATTTAAAATCTACAACAACAACAAACATATGATTTGGGTCATCATAGATTCAATTTAGTTTGTTTTTTTTGTTTTTAAATGAAAGGTGGATTAGTAATGACATAAACACTCTTCTTACCATGTGAAGCTCTCCAATATAGTATTGCTCAAGCATCTCCCTGGCATCTGTGGAATGACCTACATCTTCAAAGCTCTCCGTGGCATCTGCTCCTGCCTGCTCCAGCAAAACCTCCTCGCCTCCTGGATGCTGATTGAAAATAAATAAATAAACAAACAAACAAACAAACAAACA